>JAPKLW010000521.1:71599-180602 GCA_026898455.1 Plectranthus barbatus
ATGTAAAATACTCTTAATGTTAAAACATAATTAATGTAATAACTTACTATGCATAAAACTAAAGTTGATGTAATAAATATGAAAAAGATATGGATTTATTGTAAATTATTTTAAATTTAAGATATCACATATATTTGAGATAGATAAAGATTGATATAGAAATTTGAATTTGAAAAACAAATACATTCAAAAAATTAGTCAAATATATTTTTGTTGATTGAAAATATTTATAGGAATAGAGGAGGGATCATGTGAGAAAAAATCCCCTTGTAAGAAAAAAGAATGAATCATATCCATCATATCTAAAAAAATTAATGATTGATATTTAATCAAGCAACAACTAAAACATAATCAAGCAACAAAATAATCAAGCAACAACTAAAGCACAATCAAGCAACCACTTGAATGCAATCAGGCAATGTCGTGAATGCAATCAAACATCTTTCTCACTTTCTCACGTTAAGAGTTTTCTCACTAGATCCGCTATATATATATATATAGGAGGCTGATCTGGTGAAAATAGCCATTATCATAAGAAATGAGAATAAATCCCGTCCATAGATTTGACAACATCAACGATCCAGATTACATAAGAGCTTCAACAAAAAAACACGGCATTTTATCCTCATTTTACTTCATCAAAGGGCAACATAGTCATTACGAACAATGAATTAACTTTAGTTGTGTTCATTTTATCTTCTATATACTTCATTTTATCTCTAATCTACTTCATTAAATTAAAAAAAATATTTGTTATTCGAAGTTATACTTCATCTAACGGTCATTGTATCGTACTGAGATATTCATTTTAGATATTACATTATGCATTATGATGTGAGATTCTTTTGTTAATCTTTACTTAGGTTTTGCACACATTTTCATATGTTTAATTAATAATCTAACAACTATATCTTTCCTTGTCATCTTCAAACATATTCTTTTTCAGTGATGAATTGTTATAGTTAGCAATTGAGTCATCCAAATGGTTTATGAAATTCATCCAATACTCTAAATTTCTCCCTTTGTAATACTTCATCGTATCAGCACATTTCGGTATAAATAAATCTGAGAACAAATAAAATGAATAACATGTTACTAAAAATGAAATCAATAAAAAGTAATAAAAAGGAATAATCGGATTTTTTTAAAAATGAAGCTATAATACCAAATAATGAATAACACAACACTACAAATGAATAATAAAAAAGTAAAAATGAAAGACTTTAAAAATAGTTTGAAATAAAAATCCTCAAAATAATATATCAAAAACTGTCTGTAACTTATCGCAAAACTATAACAACAAAAGAAATATGAACTTAAAAAGCGTGAAAATTTAGAATCTAACCTTTAGAACCAACACCCATAATTCATGGAGGAGTGGAACGAGAGGAGATGGATTGATAGGGGGATTGGTAACAGTAGCAGATCAGATCCGATCGCCAAAATTATATATATGAATTAATGAGGATAAAACGAAGACGAAGATGAATTAATATTGAGAAATATCAAAACCTATTCAACAAGGCAATCGAAATCTCATAGAAAATTGAAGAGAAAAGAAACTATAGATCCAAATCGCATGAAATAAGGAAACCAAAAAAAATCGTTTATTTGAGGGAGATCCCATAATTAAAACAGGTTAAATGACAAAGTAACCCTTAAATATGTAATAATGAAGTACGCGGAAAATAAAATGAAAACGGAAATTATTAAAGCTTGACCGCAGATCTTGTGCAATCTATATATATATATATATATATATATATATAAGGTAGTGATCAGGTGAGAATAGGAGTTACTATGAGAAATAAGAATAGATCTCGCGCGTTCATCTCATCAAATCGACGAACAGGATTCATTCTCAGCAAATTGAAAAATGCGGCATTTTTGCCCCAATATCCTGCAGTTTTAGCCTTTAAAGGCTAAAACTGTAAAAATACTCAAACACAAACAGCAACCTGCATTTTAAGCCCGATTTACTTCATTTTTACATAAATACGAATTAAAAAAAATTTAAACATTCTTCTTCAAAACAGCAACACGAACATAGTCCCTATAAAACTCAATACCATCATCAATTGTTCTAAAAACTCTGCCCTTAAAACGCTTCATCTCATCAACACACTTTGTAATAAATGAACCTGTAAGATACAAAAATGCATAAATTTAACACTAAAGATGCACAATATAAAAGTAAAAATGAATGTCGATCTGAAAAATAATTTTTAAAAACTATATTCATGCACAATTAACAAAGTCGAGACTGAACACGAATGCAAAATCCAGAAACAAAGAAAAAAAAATTGATCGATAGAAGAAATATAAATCAAATCGAACGAAGAAGGAAGAAGAAGAAATCAAATCGCGCGAAAAAAGAAATAAATGAACCTGTAAGATACAAAAATGCACAAAATTAACACTAAATGCACAATATAATAGTAAAAATGAACATCGATCTGAATAAAACAAATTTTTTTAAACTATATTCATGCACAATTAACAAAGTCGAGACTGAACACGAATGTGAAATCCAGAAACAAAGATAAAAATTTGATCGACAGAAGAAATATAAATCAAATCAAACAAAGAAGGAAGAAGAAATCAAATCGCGTGAAGAAAGGAATAAAAAATCTGATGAGATACTATTTCAGATTTTAAAAAAAGCTAAAATTACAAAAATAACCTTAATTTTGCAAAACTGCAGGATAATCGAGGAAAACTGCACACGGAGTGAAATAGATCATGAGCGTTGAAATCACAAAATCAAAGGCCCAGATTTATTCTCATTTCTCATACTAAAAACTATTCTCATATGATCACTACTATATATATACTACTATATATATATATATATATATATATATATAGGGTAGTGATCAGGTGAGAATAGGAGTTACTATGAGAAATAAGAATAGATCTCGCGCGTCCATCTCATCAAATCAACGAACAGGATTCATTCTCAGCAAATTGAAAAATGCGGCATTTTTGCCCCAATATCCTGCAGTTTTAGCCTTTAAAGGCTAAAACTGTAAAAATACTCAAACACAAACAGAAACCTGCATTTTAAGCCCAATTTACTTCACTTTTAGCACGATTTACTTCATTTTTACATAAATACGAATTAAAAAAAATTAAACATCTTCTTCTTCAAAGCTGCAACACGAACATAGTCCCTATAAAAAAACTCAATACCATCATCAACAGTTCTAAAAACTCTGCCCTTAAAACGCTTCATCTCATCAACACACTTTGGAATAAATGAACCTGTAAGATACAAAAATGCATAAATTTAACACTAAAGATGCACAATATAAAAGTAAAAATGAACGTCGATCTGAATAAAATAATTTTTTTAAAACTATATTCATGCACAACTAACAAAGTCGAGACCGAACACAAATGCAAAATCCAGAAACAAAAAAAATATGATCGATAGAAGAAATATAAATCAAATCGAACGAAGAAGGAATAAGAGGAAATCAAATCGCGCGAAGAAAGGAATAAATGAACATGTAAGATACAAAAATGCATAAAATTAACACTAAAGATGCACAATATAATAGTAAAAATGAACGTCGATCTGAATAAAACAAATTTTTTAAAACTATATTCATGCACAATTAACAAAGTCGAGACCGAACACGAATGTGAAATCCAGAAATAAAGAAAAAAAATCTGATCGACATAAGAAATATAAATCAAATCGAACAAAGAAGGAAGAAGAAATCAAATCGCGCGAATAAAGGAATAAAAAATCTGATGAGATACTATTTCATATTTTAAAAAAAGCTAAAATTACAAAAATAACCTTAATTTTGCAAAACTGCAGGATAATCGAGGAAAACTGCACACGGAATGAAATAGATCATGAGCGTTGAAATCACAAAATCAAAGGCCCAGATTTATTCTCATTTCTCATACTAAAAATTATTCTCATATGATCACTACTCTCTCTCTCTCTCTATATATATATATATATATATATATATATATATATATATAATAAAAAAAAATCGAAAATCCCTTGAATGGCAGACACTAACAACCACTATGTGGTGCCGCCTCTGCATATAAACAGGGGCTGATCTACATGCAATAAAAAGGAGCTGGATCAAGATTATTTTTATTTTTATAGTATGGTAACCTAAATTTTTACGAGTTAGCTCTTTTTATCAACAAGTCATGAAAAGAAAAATGGGTTGAAGATAAATAAAGAGAGGAGGGTTTGAAGATAAAGAATGAGAGGGTATGAGATTGTTAATGATGAAAGTGAGCCAAAATTATTTGTTTTATTTAAATTTGTAGTTTTTATGTTAGCCCCTACTGTAAATTACTGGATTCGTCAATACATAAAAACATGCATGCATGTTTGACATGTGACACATTTATAGACATTTTATTAGTTATATGATCGATAAATGAAGCTAAATAACTAAATTGAAGTTTAGATTATGATAATGCATTGAAATCAACATTTGCAACCTACTACTTCTCATGCACTTCATCGCATTTTCCTTTGTTTAGTCAAATTACCAAAGTTGAAATATCGTTGTTACAATTATCACAAAATTAGAAAAAAAAATTGAAACTTAGAGAATCAAGCAATAAAAGTAATACAAAATTTTCATGTGTTGCTATCCAAATAATTAAGCTCAATCCCATAAGAAAACCTCCCCTCAAATCATGCATGTTAAACAAATGAATTACGTGTTGAATTACTCAAAGGCCAAATTCATATTCATTATTTGGCTTCATCAACACAACTCAATGCAGGTATGTGATGTGAATTTTTAGTTATTTAACGAAGATTATAGTAGTTGATTTTTTTTATTTTTTTTTTTTGGTGAATGTGGTGTTAGGCTTTAATCATTACTATTACATCCTCATATGCACAAATAAAAAAAATAATATCGTATTTTATAATATTAAGATATAATCAATGAAATTATATATCTTAATAAATTTATTTTTTATTTATTAAAATTATATTTAATATGGGTATCAGGCCTGCTGGATCCGATGTCCGGCCTGTTACTCGCCTGAGCCCGACCTAATTCTAACTGGGTTAGGGTTCCACGCACAGGTTTTGAACCACTCTTGAAGTTTGGACCGTCTTCTTCCTTGATCTACTACTCCTTCGAATTTTGGAGTAATCGGTATGAGTCAAGCAATGTGATTACACCGGAGTTGTATATGTTGTATGCGATGATGAATGGGATTAAGTTTTCTCTAGGGGCAATGTTGATGGATGGTTGGAGTAGGATAGCTAATATCTGAACTCCTTCTTTTAGTGCCGATATGATTACTCCTATCTTTGAGCATTTGGGTGTGTCGCTGTCAGGTGCTTCTGCTCCTGCTGTGTATTTGATTTTTGGTTCCGGGGCAACGTGGTTATATATATATTATAAGTTTGGAAAATTTGCTTTAAAGATGCCCCGTGAGGACTGGACCACAGTGTCGGATTTGAGTGATAGGTCCAATTGGTTGTTGGACACGGAAGACCACAAGGATGTGGTTGGTGTGTTGTCTTCTGATGGTTACTTTACTATCCTCCGGCATCTACCAGAGGAGCAATTGGCTGACCTTCAGGGAGTTGGCCCGAGCACCCGTGCACCCCCGCCGCCCCAGCAGACCCCAGTGGAGGATTGGTAGCAGAAGATGTTTTCCATGCTGCAGAGGACTACTGACACTGTGGATTCCTTGTCTCTATCTTTGCAGGGTCTTAATGTAAGGATGACTGCTCTCCATGGTGACTTTTCTGCTTTCCAGGGGGTTATATCGCTGATCAGGCCTCCATTGCTGCTCGAGTTCAGGAGGATATCCGTGAGCTTCAGCGCCGAGTTCCCATTCCATACCAGTCTCACCGAGCCCGCCTACAGCAGGATAGAGTGGAGTGATGACGCACCGCCTACCTTTTGGCAAACTTAGTCTCACTTAACTAAGTTTGGGGGGAAGCGTCGGTAGTCGGTGCCTTGGTTCATTCTCCTCCTATATCTCTTTATCTTAGTTTAATCTTGCTTATTAGCTTAGTTTGTTGTTTGAATATTGATTTCTATCTTCGATTGGGTTGTATAATGATTGATTGGATCTACTTTGGATGTTTGGATTTGGAATTTGGATGTTGGATTTTAATGGTTGAATGTTATGTTTTGATGGAATTATTAGTGAGCTAGCATGATTTTATACTTCCTATTTTGCTTGGTTGGTGGACATGTTGAATGGATTGGTTTGTATGGTGGAGCTAGAGGATATTGTCTTATTTTTGTTGATTGTTGGTTTGTGGAAAGTTTGGTGGAAATGAGAGCTTTATTGGTTTGTTTTATGCTCAATTGTTTGGTGGTGTTTGTGTTTATATTGAGTAGGTACAAATAAGGCATGGGAGAAGCGGTTCGATCGTGGCTACCGATGGATAACGCATTCTATCGTTTCTCTTGCCAATTGTTTCATTGCATGTAGATTGTTTTTAGATTGTTGTGTGCTTGTGTGTGTGTGATGAACCCAAACGAGGCTTGAGATTTAATCATGATTTACTTAGTGAAGTTTGATGTTTACCTCAACCAATGATAGGGCGGAATCTAGTCTTCAAAGCATGTCTTAAGTTTAACTTTTAAATTGCCGAGTTTTGTGTTTAGTTAATGCATAGGACTTGACAAAAAGCCGTGAGTTTTGAGCTTTGATATTGTCATATCTTTGTCGTTTGTGAGAGGCAAGATTGAGAGTACGAAATCTACAACTTGCATCCGTTCTCTATCTATTGACATGAGTGTGTGACTAGAAAATGATATTAGGCCATCGATTCTTAGTCCTACCTTTCACACCGGGAGTATAAGGTGGTTGTTATCATTAATTTGCCTTTCGTATCTTTGACCCCCGTGATTGAGCTTTATTGGTGAATCTTCTTTGATATGATTAGGATCAAGATTGGGGGGAAAAAGAGTGTATGAGGGTGAATATGATGATAAGAGTTGGGTTGGGAATTGATTGGATTTGTGATGTTGAAATTGTTGAGGCATGAAAGACATAAAATAAAGGATTGGTTGGAATCCTAGAAAATGAGGCACCAACAAAATTTTTGGTGCAAGTGTTTGAAAAGAAAGAGAGGCACCTATGAAATGAATGAATGATGGTGCTAGGAAAAAAAGAGAAAAAAGAAAAGAGATAAAAAAAAAAAAAGAAAAAAAAAAAGAGAAAAAGGAAAAAAAAAGTGTTGTGAAATTAATAAGCCTCGGGTTTGAAGTGATTCGAAGAGAACAAGTTTGGGGGGTTTTGGAAAATTGAGAAGTTTAGTCACTTTGGCCCAAAACCACCCACCTATTAGTTAGCCACGTTACAACCCTCGAAAAGACCTTTTTGATTCATTGTAGTATAGTGGTGAGAATGGATGCAAGCTTATGGAAATCAAGCTCGATATCTTGTGATTGAGTGAATCTCATCGTCCCTATACACGTGAGGGAGTGTTTTCTCTTCTTGTACCCATATTTGATGAGTGGTTCATGTCCTTAGCATTAACTTTGTCACAAAATTAGGTGATAATCTCGTTTTACTTGAACATGCTAAGATTATCTTGATGATCTATGAGGTATTTCTCGATGTAGATTAACGGCTTTACTTTGTTTTGATTGAGGACAATCAAAGGTTCAAGTTTGGGGGATTATGATATGTGCGTAAAATGACCTATATTTCGATGTGTGAGCGTGCATGTTTGTGGCAATTTTACTCCCATATCATATGTTTTTGTCTTCTTTTTGTTGTGTTTTTGTGTTTTGTGTGTTTCGGATGATGTAGGTTAGGTTTTGAGCATAAAACAGCATTTTTGGCTTAGTTTTGGAGGAAAATAGCCCAAACCGAGAGTCAAAGGGAAGCAGGATCGACCGAGCGGAGCAGAGAAGAGGAGCAGGCCGGATTTCAGAGAGCAGGCTCGACTGAGCACTGCCTCGCTCGACCGAGCTCGTGGTTCAGAGGGCTCACTCGGCCGAGCCATCCTTGGCTTGGTCGAGCCAGAGTGGGTCTGTTTGGCGGTTTTTCCATTTTCAAGCTATCCTGGGCGATCCACGGCCCTATTTGCTCATCTATAAAAGGGGGAATTTCGAGTTTTTAGAGGACTTTTGCCAAAATTTCATTAGATAAAGTTAGAAATTCTCCCTAATTCCATCTTCCATCCTCATTACATCCAAATCAAAGTGGATCAAGAGCAAGATCTACAACAAATTGGTGAAGATTAGAGAGGATCAAGGGTAGATCAAGTGCAAGGGCAACAATTGGGGAAGAATTCAATTCACCTTTCAAGTTTGTAATGGATTGTCTTTCATTTTATCTTGTATTGAACAAATTGAAAGGTATGGAGAACTAAATTCCTTGTGAGTGTTGTTTGGATTGATAATGTGTGAAATTGAGATTAAATTTTGAATGTTTACCTTCCTATGAGAGTTTGAATCACACTAGATCTTATCCCCAATCACCTAGGTGTAGGTAATAGCCAACGTAGGTGGTTTTAGACATGTACACTGCAACCAACACGCGGGTGGAATCGTCGCGAATAGTGTGAATTCATATGATTCTAAATCCTATCCATGTGCGGAAATAGGTCATACGGCAATAATCTACGTTCGAGTGGACTAGAAATCGATAACGTGACTGTTTGAGATTGCTAGGATCATCTACGGTTAACTCGCCGTGACAAGGGGTTAGCTACCTTAGAGTGGATTGCTCAATCTCATATGAATTAAATTGAGTTTACATCATAATTTGGTCTAAATGGAACACATTGGATCTCCACACAACACTCACTCTTATCTCATTGATTGAACTTGCTACTTTGTCTACCTCGTTTGAAAAGATTGATTGGTTGATTTACAAGGTTCTATTCAATATGATTGCTATTGTGTTTTACTTCATTTATGCTCTAGTTCAGTTTATGTTTTTGCCACGAGAATAAAACATACACAACAATTTAAATCCATCCATGAACATACAAATTTATTTAATTAAATTTATCAAGGATAGAGCCTAAGAACTGGAACCTGGCTCTAATACCAATTGTAGGATTCGAGTCTACACTTAACAACATGAGTTGTTATTTAATTCGCAGGACCGTTCTTAGGATATCATAATAAATTCAATTAAATAAACCATGCGAATCCTATGCATGCTCCTACAAAATTAATTGCATAGGATGGATTCAAGAGAATACCTGATCTTCAATCGTTTTATCTACAGATCTAGATCGGAGGATGAACGATGAAGTAAAATCTGAAGCGGAATGGAACGACTACTTTGATTGTGTTCCTTCAGATTTGATCTTCTGATCTGTTCCCTTGCTCCTTGGAAATCTGGTGAGGATTATCTACCAAGTTGAATCAGGAAACCGGAGGATTTGATCAGAGAAATCCTCCCCTGAAGCGCTGCCGATCTCACTCTCTCTAAATTCAATATTCTGATTGAATTGTATACTGTGTTGTCTACTTCTGACCTAGAGAGAAATCCTTTATATAGTGTTAGGGTTTTAAGAAAACCCTAACCCTAATGGGCTTGAGCAATGTGTGGGCCAGACCAGGGATCAAATGCAAATAATAAAGTGGGCCCTCTTTATTAATTAATCATTCCTTGTTCAACCCAGAACATAATTAATTAATAAAACATTGTTTTAACCTTCACCACGGTAACAATGTTGACTCGCCCCTTTATTACCACGTTATTAGGAACGGGTTGCATTAAACTAACATGATCCACATATTTAAGGTTTTAGACATCCATTAATTAATTTGGTTTATGACAATTAACCACAATTAATTAATATCTTATTTCCTGATTAATAACACTCACTCCTTTTCTCTTATGCTTGAACAAATCATTCAGCCTGCAGGACTTAGCATAAAGAACCTTGTGAGATCATCAGGGAATGTCACCATCCTGAAACGGATATGCTTACCTATACATCCAGCCTAAGCAGACCCCACACAAATTGCCAACACCCAAAATGCAGATATTAGAGTACATGTAAGACTCGCCATCCTAGCAAATCAAAGTGTGGTCAATTCATGTGTGCCTCTTATCCTTCAGTAAGGTTTAAGATCATAGGAAGTATGTTAGGGATCTGGCTCATTCATATGTCAATGAGAATGGCACATCCCACTGTTGATCCCATCAATATATAAACATGTACCGACACATCAAGTAGCTAGGATAAGCCCACTTATGAACCGATGTGCCGCAGCTTAAACCAACAGCCTATCCAGGGACTGTTTCAGTTGTGATACTGTTTATATCTCGCTAGGTCAAACGAACCATATGATCATCTGTGATCTCCTACACACCATATGGTCATCCCTATCTACGAGATAAAAGGATATTATAGTTCGTTATATGTTCACATTTATCAGATAGCGAGAATTGTTGATGTAACACATAAATGAAGGTCAGTATACAAACACTTAATCATTTATGCTTTCTGTATACAATCCCAACAATCTCCCACTTATACTCAAAGCATAATACCATTACTTTTACAGAGTATTAAGTGTGTATATTCAATCTAGCTATTACAAAATGGGACATAAGATGTCCAGCCTCAGATCTTCAGTCTAAGAGCACGAACGTGTTCCTCGTAGATCTTCTGAGGCAAGCCCTTTGTAAATGGATCAGCTAGATTCTCTTTCGTATCTATCTTTTGGATTTGCACATCACGTCTTGCTATGATTTCTCGTATGATGTGGTATTTTCTTTCTATGTGTTTTGAAGCCTTGTGAGACCTGGGTTCCTTCGAGTTTGCCACTGCACCAGCATTGTCACAATATATTGTGATTGCTTTAGGCAGACTTGGAACAATATCCAGCTCTAGGAGGAAGTTCTGAAACCATACAGCTTCCTTTGAAGCTTCTGAAGCTGCTACATATTCAGCTTCCATGGTAGAGTCCGCGATACATTTCTGTTTCGCACTCCTCCAAGATACAGCTCCTCCTCCCAAGGTAAACACATATCCAGAGGTCGATCTCTTCTCATCTTGATCCGCCTGGAAATCTGAATACGTGTACCCAACAGGACACAAGTTCTCACACTGATATACAAGACATGAGTCTCGTGTTCTTCTCAGATACTTGAGAATGTATTTAACCGCATTCCAATGCGCCTGACCGGGATTGGATTGATATCTTGCCGCCATGCCAACAACATAGCAGATATCTGGCCTCATACAAAGCATAGCATACATGAGACTTCCCACTGCCGAAGCATATGGTACTATAGCATCTCATTATTCTCCTTCTCTGTCACAGGACACTGTGACTTTGAAAGACGAATTCCATGACGATAAGGTAAAAGACCTTTCATGGAATTTTCCATGCTAAAACGAGCCAACACAGTATCAATGTAAGCACCCTGAGATAAGCTCAACATCCTTTTTCTACGATTACGTAGGACTTTGATCCCAAGGATATAACCAGCATTTCCCAGATCTTTCATTTGAAACTGCTCGGATAACCAACCTTTTATGCCTGATAACACCTCCACATTGTCTCCAAATAGGAGAATGTCATCTACATAAAGTGCAAGAAAAACCACACTCCCACTGACACATAAACGGTACACACAACTTTCGTTTTCGCATTGTGCAAATCCATAGGATTTGATCACATCATCGAAAAGTTTGTTCCATGACCTTGAAGCTTGCTTAAGTCCATATAAGGACTTCTTGAGCTTCCAGACAAGATGCTCTTGATCATTCTGCACATATCCTTCTGGTTGTTGCATGTAGATGTCACGACCTTCCTCAAGGTACCCGTTCAAGAACGCGGTTTTGACATCCATCTGCCAGATCTCAAAATCCATATGTGCTGCTATGGATAGAAGTATGCGAATGGATTTTAACATAGCAACTGGTGAGAAGGTTTCATCATAGTCAATACCTTCCTTTCGACTATAACCTTTCGCCACCAGTTTGGCCTTAAACGCCGTTATGTTACCACTCGAATCTTTCTTTCTCTTGTATACCCACTTGCTGCCTATGGCTCGAAAACCTTCCGGCAGCAAGGATTTCTGGTACACACCCATAGCTATAATTGATTCTATTTCAGAATCCATGGCCTTACGCCACTGATCAGCATCCTTGTCTCTCATAGCTTTGTCGTACGTCCATGGTTCGGTATCATTTAGTCTGTTTTCAGGGATTAAGTCAGAAGACTCTCCCACGAACATATACCGCTCAGGCTGCCGAGGCAACCTCCCACTACGACGAGGCCCCTTTAATGTGTCTGTGTTAGGTGCATTCAATTGTGATTGACCATCTTGCACAGGCGGCCGTGCAGCTGGTTCCATACCTATTCCAGGTATGCTCAGACTACCACAGGGTTCTCCTGATGGATTTGAATTGTTCTCTTCAATTTCTTGAAGTACAATCTCGCTCTTGGTCTTGTGGTTTCTCATGAATTCTTCTTCCAGAAATCTTGCGTTGGTACTCACAACGACTTTCTGATCTTCTGGATCATAAAAGAAACCACCCTTTGTTTGCTTGGGATAGCCCACAAACAGCATCAACTTGGATCTTCCCTCTAACTTGTCAGCTTCCTTATTCAACACGTATGCTGGACAACCCCAAACCTTGATTCTGGACAAATTGGGTTTTTGCCCTTGCCATAGCTCGGTCGGGGTTTTAGGAACTGATTTAGAGGGAACCAAGTTGAGTAGAAAAGCAGCTATTTCTAGTGCATGTCCCCAAAAGGAAATTGGTAGGGTGGCATAGCTCATCATTGATCTAACCATTTCCAACAGAGTTCCGTTTCTTCTCTCTGCTACACCATTCTGCTGAGGGGTGCCAGGTGCAGTCCACTGGGAGGTAATCCCTTGATCTGCCAGATACTGGAGAAACTCATTGCTGAGGTACTCCCCACCACGATCAGATCGCAGTGTCTTTATGGTTTTGTTCAACTTCTTCTCTACCTCGGCCTTAAATTCCTTGAATTTCTCAAGGCATTCAGACTTGTAGTGAAGTAGATAAACAAATCCATATCTAGAGTAGTCATCTATAAAGGTGACAAAGTATATGTGCCCACCACGGGCTTGTGTTGACATAGGTCCACACAGATCAGAGTGAATGAGGCCTAACAAATCATTTGCTCGAGACTCAGTTGCCTTAAAGGGCCTGTTGGTCGTCATCTTCCCCTCTATACAAGATTCACAAACTCTATATGAAACTACCTGGATAGGATCCATAATTCCACAATCAACGAGTTTCTTGATTCTTTTAAGATTGATGTGACCGAGTCTTAAATGCCAAAGATATGTTATATCCTCACTTTGAGAGAATTTTCTTTTCTGTTGATTAGAAAAATTATATGCCTCTGTCACCGTTGGTTTGTTTGAACAAGTAATAACATAAAGAGAATCTTTCAGTAACCCATGACAGATAACAATGTTATTTCTCATGATAGAAACACTTCTATAAAAAACAATAGAAAATCCATCATCAATAAGTTTGGAAACTGTAATCAAGTTTCGCCGAAAACACGGCACAAACAAAACATCTCTTAGTGTCAAAACATTATTCCCAAAACATAAAGTAACATCTCCAATTGCTGCAGTAGACACTTTAGTTGTATTTCCCATGGAGATGGTAACCTCGCCATCTTCAAGCTCTCTAGTCAGCTCGAACCCCTGCATAGAGTAACAAACATGATCAGTAGCTCCAGTGTCCACTATCCACGAATGGATAGAAATTGATGCTAAACATGTTTCAATGACTAGTGCAGAAGATGACGTACCTTGTCCCTTGGTGACAAACACCGGACAATTTACTTTACAGTGACCTTTCCTTTTGCATGCAGAACAGACCTTTCTTTTGTAAACTTTGCCTCCAAATCTTTCTATAGTAACCTCACTAGTCGATTTCTTCATGCTCACATCCTCTACACTTGGAAGTGGAAAGTGATAGTCAATCACAACAGCAGACAAGGAGTCATTGATCCCTTGAGCAGCCTCCAAGAAGCTGATCAACTGATCAAGAGTAAACACCTTGTCTTCGACTATGGAAGTGAAGTCATAGAAAGATTCTGGATGGGAGTCGTATATGATATCAGTGAATAACTGATCATTCATATTTCCACCAAATAAGATATAGAATCTTCTGAGGTTATCCATGTGCAGCACATGATCCCTTACATTACCACCTTGTGCCAGCTTACAGTTCACAATTCTCATTATGAACTTGGCACTGGCATTCTGTCCAAGCCTACCATAAGTCATAATCAGATCTCTCCAAATCTCAACAGCGTCAGTACAATACTGATACTTGAGCTGAAGTTCCTCAATCATGGATGACCTGAGCATAGATAATAATTTATCATTGCTCGTCATCCAATTTTCAAAGGACCTTCTTGAGGAATCTGAGGACTCAATGAAAGGTACAGCCGGACGAGGCACAAGTAACACAAGCACAGTCTGTGTAGCAAACATACATCGCTCCATGAGCCATTTCCATTCCAGGAAATTCGAACCCTTCAAGGGATTTTGTGCCAAAATACGAATAATAACAGACATATCTGAAAATGAATAAATGAATAAATTAAGAACATACAACAGAACAATTGAAACAAATATTCATAGTAACCTTTAGATAAAAGCAATACAATTTGTTTCCTCCAATTGCCCAAGCTAATTCACCGCAAGCTACTTGAGTAGACGTTTACGGCAAACGCTCAACCAGACCAAAATGATCCTTTAATTTCTTAACATGCTAGGTATCTTAAGCAAAAGAAATTAATATTGGAGATCCCAAGACCATGTTCACCTATCCGGAGCAGGGACATCATTCATGAGTTATACTCCAGGCAACATCTAAGCCAAAATAACCACAAGCCTAACTCCAGACGTTTAGGGCGATTTAGCATACGTACTGGACCCATGCCGCATGCCCCTTACATCCTTTGCTATCTCACGTAGTTTAATCTTAGAGGTTAGTGAAAGTTGTCTCAATGCAAGCTACTTGAGTAGACGTTTGCTCAGAGGCTCCCACTTCTCATCTTAAACTAAATGTTTTATTTAGAAACCTCATCGCACCAAACCTGGTGAGGGACCTTTAACGCAAGCTACTTGAGTAGACGTTTACGCTTCAAGATACCTCACTTCCAGTGAGAGGTCGTATTTGTGTAGGTCTAATGATTTTAGTTAGAAAAGAACCAAAATCCAGCTTAGTATTTTAATTCTAAAGGTTTCATGCGCACACATTATTTTATGTTGCCATAAATTATGTCAACCCAAAATTCCATCATAAATTAATATGATTCAGGAATTTACAGACACAATTTAAAACATAAAATAAATCACATAAGACACGCTCAAAAAATAAATTGCAACATGCTTATAAAAGTAAATAATTAAAGCAAATAGGCATGCTTTCCTATTATTTACTAGTGCGCACATAATAAATCACATCATACGATAAATAATTAAATAAACAAATAAAATTTCTCGTGGCCCCTCAGATGCGATTACAACTGAATAAATTAAATCTAACTATTACAAGATTTAATTTTATTAGAGATCTTCAAGTTGGGCTCCCACTCTTTAATCTGAAACTGCAACACTTGGGCTGAATTAGGGTTTCAGAAATACGGACTGCCATCGGGTCAACGGGCCAGTACCAAAACCCACCCTAGCATGAAACTAGGGATTCGGCCGCTTCCATCCAGCCCACCGCCGCCGTCGATCTCCAGTCGCCGCCTGCGGCTGGTTCACGTCGCCGGGGGGTCGCCCGTCGTCGCCTTCATCGCAGGCCGACCATGCAGCGAGGGAAGCGGCCAAAACAGCCCAGCCGCGCACGGCGCAACCCTAGGGTTGCAGCCGCACGCCGCCGCCACCCTCGTCGCCGCAGCCACCGCCCGCTGCTCGCCTCCGTCTGCTACACAGCCCCGACGACCGGCCAACGCTTGCGGACTGGCTGAATGCGCGCGCGCGCGGAGGAGTTCGGCCCAGCCACGCACGGCCAAACCCTAGGGTTTGTCGTGCGCCGCCGCCGCCAACTCCCACAATGTTGTGTTCTTCGTTCTTCAATTCTCGTCCTTCTTTCCGGATCCAATTTTACAGATTTGAAATTAAAAAAATACAAAGTAGATCTAAATCTATTACAATGATTTTTCCTATCAAATCTAACCACGGATTTTCTCGTGGTGAAAAACAGATCCAAAAAATGAGAAGGCCACGAGAATAAAACATACACAACAATTTAAATCCATCCATGAACATACAAATTTATTTAATTAAATTTATCAAGGATAGAGCCTAAGAACTGGAACCTGGCTCTGATACCAATTGTAGGATTCGAGTCTACATTTAACAACATGAGTTGTTATTTAATTCAAAGGACCGTTCTTGGGATATCATAATAAATTCAATTAAATAAACCATGTGAATCCTATGCATGCTCCTACAAAATTAATTGCATAGGATGGATTCAAGAGAATACCTGATCTTCAATCGTTTGATCTACAGATCTAGATCGGAGGATAAACGATGAAGTAAAATATGAAGCGGAATGGAACGACTACTTTGATTGTGTTCATTCGGATTTGATCTTCTGATCTATTCCCTTGCTCCTTGGAAATCTGGTGAGGATTATCTACCAAGTTGAATCAGGAAACCGGAGGATTTGATCAGAGAAATCCTCCCCTGAAGCGTTGTCGATCTCTCTCTCTCTAAATTCAATATTCTGATTGAATTGTATACTGTGTTGTCTACTTCTGACCTAGAGAGAAATCCTTTATATAGTGTTAGGGTTTTAAGAAAACCCTAACCCTAATGGGCTTGAGCAATGTGTGGGCCAGACCAGGGATCAAATGCAAATAATAAAGTGGGCCCTCTTTATTAATTAATCCTTCCTTGTTCAACCCAGAACATAATTAATTAATAAAATATTATTTTAACCTTCACCACGGTAACAATGTTGACTCGCCCCTTTATTACCACGTTATTAGGAACGGGTTGCATTAAACTAACATGATCCACATATTTAAGGTTTTAGACATCCATTAATTAATTTGGTTTATGACAATTAACCACAATTAATTAATATCTTATTTCCTGATTAATAACACTCACTCCTTTTCTCTTATGCTTGAACAAATCATTCAGCCTGCAGGACTTAACATAAAGAACCTTGTGAGCTCATCAGGGAATGTCACCATCCTGAAACAGATATGCTTACCTATACATCCAGCCTAAGCAGACCCCACACAAATTGCCAACACCCAAAATGCAGATATTAAAGTACATGTAAGACTCGTCATCCTAGCAAATTAAAGTGTGGTCAATTCATGTGTGCCTCTTATCCTTCAGTAAGGTTTAAGATCATAGGAAGTATGTTAGGGATCTGGCTCATTCATATGTCAATGAGAATGGCACATCCCACTATTGATCCCATCAATACATAAACATGTACCGACACATCAAGTAGCTAGGATAAGCCCACTTATAAACCGATGTGTCGCAGCTTAAACCAACAGCCTATCCAGGGACTGTTTCAGGTGTGATACTGTTTATATCTCGCTAGGTCAAACGAACCATATGATCCTCTGTGATCTCCTACACACCATATGGTCATCCCTATCTACGAGATAAAATGATATTATAGTTCGTTATATGTTCACATTTATTAGATATCGAGAATTATTGATGTAACACATAAATGAAGGCCAGTATACAAACACTTAATCATTTATGCTTTCTGTATACAATCCCAACATGGAGAACTAAATTCCTTGTGTGTGTTGTTTGGATTGATAATGTGTGAAATTGAGATTGAATTTTGAATGTTTACCTTCCTATGAGAGTTTGAATCACACTAGATCTTATCCCCAATCACCTAGGTGTAGGTAATAGCCAACGTAGGTGGTTTTAGACATGTACACTGCAGCCAACACGCGGGTGGAATCGTCGCGAATAGTGTGAATTCATATGATTCTAAATCCTATCCATGTGCGGAAATAGGTCATACGGCAATAATCTACGTTCTAGGAGTGGACTAGAAATCGATAACGTGACTGTTTGAGATTGCTAGGATCATCTACGGTTAACTCGCCGTGACAAGGGGTTAGCTACCTTAGAGTGGATTGCTCAATCTCATATGAATTAAATTGAGTTTACATCATAATTTGGTCTAAATGGACACATTGGATCTCCACACAACACTCACTCTTATCTCATTGATTGAACTTGCTACTTTGTCTACCTCGTTTGGAAAGATTGATTGGTTGATTTACAAGTTTCTATTCAATATGATTGCTATTGTGTTTTACTTCATTTATGCTCTAGTTTAGTTTATGTTTTTGCCTAGCTAATAGAAAAACTCAATGACTTAAGTTTTGCGTAACTATAAAATTCCATACGAGTAAAGAGTAATCTATAGGGCAAAGTTGAAAAGAACCTTGGATTGATAAATTTTAACTTGACTAGTGTTGTTTTTACACGACATCAGAGGAGAAGGAGATCTGAAGAGTCTTTGCACTTCGTAGAAAAATAAGGACGGAGATTGGCGAGCAGACATCCAGTGTCTAACGGATATTTGAATCTTTGTCTATAAATAGATGATTTTGCGAAGAGGTAAAAAGTTCTTGAGTTGTGAAGTTCGACAATTCAAATATTCATAAGCTCACGCGAGATATCATCAGTCGAATTCATATTCAAGCATTCATTGATCGAGGCTTTGAAAAAGCTTCCAAACTTAGCTCGAGACCTTTGAAGTTCTCTTCTAAGGTTACCTTTATGATTCTTTATATCCTAGAAAGAATCTAGTAATCACCTTGTTCTACAAGAGTGATTATCACGGGCAATTGCCCCAAAAAAGAAAGGTTCTGGGAAGAACTATTAAACTCCCAAGTTCGACGTTCGAGGAGAAGGGAGGTTTGTCCTCACTCTAAGGAGTGTCAAGGTGAAGATTGAAGACCGAGGTGCTTGAAGGTGCGCGGTGCCAGACGGAGGAGCTGATCAACGTTAGAGATCAAGTCTGACCTTGTAATCAATCATAGTGAATTTTCAGTCAAGAGGATTAAAGAGTGGACGTGGAATATTGTTCGAGCCACTATAAATTTCGTGTTCATTTTACTGCTTTTACTTCGTTATTTATTGTTTATTTTAAACTCAACACATCAAGTGTTGTAGTATAACTTGAAGTAAATCTAACGAGTATTCGAGCTTAAACACATTTTATAAACACTTGTTGAGTTGTAACCTCAGCAAGATAAGTGCAAGACAATATTAATATTCCGTTGCAACTATAAACACTCTGATCGGGGACCAACAGTTGATAAGTAAACCAACCGTTCTTGCCCGCCAATATAGTGCCACGATTGATCGAACTGCCCATTGTAATGCAAAAATATGTTGCACCAATTATCCATTTCAAAATATTGAAAGGGTGAGAGAAAGAGTGAATGAGAAAATGTTGAGTGCAATTGCGTATTGTATGTGGTGAATGCAAGTTTGCATATGAATTGAAATATATAAAGTAAAGAAACGTATATGATTCAATGAAAGAATTCAAAGTCTACAAAAATAAATTGATTGAATTTATCATTCCGGTACAGTCAATTCAATGTATGAGTAATTTGTATTCACTATTGCTTTCAAAAAAGTGAATTCAATGGCATGCATGTTTCTGCATTTCTAACATTAATTGTCTTACACACGTGCCTAATAACACTATTCATTGATGATAAAAAGTCGATCAAACAATAATGCATCTATAAAAATTGAAAAAATAATTACAAACCTTATCAAATTCAACAAGAAAATTACATATAAAAAAAAACTTGGTAGGGACCAACCGGTCGGTACCTTGTCCCAGTCGGTCGGCATCATGTGAACCGGCCGGGATGTATTTATTATTTTTTTTTAAAAATTAAGGTAGGGATCGACCAGTTTTAACTATTCAGCAATGTACTGAACCGGTCGTGATCTACTTTTTTCTTTTTTATTTAACGGAGTCGAATTCATATAATATTAATGAATTTTCTTTTTTTGGTTGGGAGTCATCAACAAATGAATTTTCTATATTTTCAAATTGTTGAAATCTATTTAAATACTTAAATATCCATTTTAATTATCATATCAACATCATCACATATATAATTGTCTGGATTTGATTGTTAATCAGAAAATTTGGCAGAAATTGTACATTGGGTATTTTTTAAAGTTCTTTATAATAAATGATATTTTCATTACATTCTTTACAATATTGGGTATTTCAAATATTAAGAGTAAAATTTTTTTGAATCTGTCCAATTCATTGATGAAAGATGTTATTTGTTGTGGAGGATGTTAGGTCGAAAGTAGGTTGAATGAATTGACCTTGCTGTAGAAGCCTGCCAGGCTGCCATGCATGTCTATAATTCTTGTTTCAATCTTCTACTGCAGTAATGGGAGGAGTTAATTTTGAAAATTACTCTTTAACTTTTTTCGTTATATGAAGTTTCCCTTAATATTTAATTTTATTTGCTGAAAATATTCATATTAATTGACAAGGTTAAAATATATTGAATTATATGATATATTTTTTATGACATTTAAGGTAACATTTAAAATTATTGAGTTAAGCTCTTAATTTTTTTTATAAAAAAAAAAAAGACAGATTTTTTCCCATAAAAATAAAACATCTGCATTGCACTTGTACTATCTCTCTAAATTCATCACAATTTATGTTCTTTATGTTATTAATATCACTTCAACCACTCTCAAACTCTTTATTCGAATATATAATGTGTGATTCTATATATATCTACTCGATCACTTATTCAAGGTACTTTTAATTAACTGAAGTAAACACTAATGTAGATTTCATAATAAAAAAATTAAAATAAATTTTAAAATTAACTAAGATATTAAAATAAAACTCATAATTTCTCCTTTCTAAGTGAGACTTTTCTCTCGTATTCCTCTTTAAACTTGAGTCATATCAGTAAATATTCATTATTTTTAACAAATTAAGTTCAATTCTTACTTTTTCAATCAACGTGTAGCAAGGCATGCAATGGATAACTCTTGACTCACGATATCTACTGTATTTGAAAATTTAAATTCATGACCTTACATGGATATTTTACATTTATCTTTTATAACAACAGCAAAATAAAACACATACATTTCATAAATAACTCCCCCTATTTAAATACGTGTCCTAATTTTAAAAAATATATATACAATTCTATGCTTTGCAAAAGTATATATTCCTTCAAATAGCCATGTAAAACTGGGAAAAAAAAATAGTCAAAACCTTACTTTTATTATTATAAAACCTTAAATAACCACTTTTATCTATAAAACCTTACTTTTTATATATGATTCTCGCAATATCATAATCAATCAAAAAACGTACAACAATATGATATTGCAAAAACATTTGTATTTTTTATTTTTTTAAATATGGTATAGTATTATCTGATTTATGTCAAAATATGTAAATTAATTTTAATGACTTTTATAGTGTCATTATCTTATAAAAATCATCATTAGGTTATAATTTTAATTTAATTATTGAAATAAATATATTTAATTGATTTGTTAAGTTGTTAATTGAAAAACAAAATTGAATTTAATTGTTAATAAAAAAATGGGCAATGCCAACTGTGCCGATCTTTTTCTAATTCATTTTTATTTTTTTTATTATTTTTTTTATTAACTTCGTTTTGAAATCACAAACCACACGATCGAGTACTCTGTGAAATGAAATTGCAAAATATTTTTTAATTTTTAATTAATTTATTTTTAAAATAGTAATTACTTTTTAATTATATTATTTTGTTTTTTAGTCTAAACCACAAACACAAATCTTTGTCCATTTAAATTGCAAATCGTTATTTAAATAATTAATAATCTGTTTTTATAATATAAATTTAAAACTGAATTAATCGAAATAAAATTAAGTACATATGTTGTATAGTACTCCCTCCGTCCCATTAGATTAGTCCAGTTTGGTTTCGGCACAGAAACCAATGTTTGTGAATGTAGAATTTATATTTTATTAATGTGAGAAGATTTTTTTTTATTTTAGGAAAGTGAACTAATCTGGTGGGACAGACGAAAATGGAAATATGGACTAATCTGGCGGGACGGAGGAAGTATTAATTTAAGTAATAATGATTGAATAACTATGATAATGATTTGTTAAAACAAAAAATCTGGAAAAAAAAATTGGGTAATAATAGGGATACTTGTGGAAGTTCATTTAAAATGGCTATTTAAGGTTTTTTTTTATGGAAAAACTATGAAAAATATCCTAAACTATTGGTCAATTATGAAAAATACCCTATTGTTTCTCCTTCCTTGAATTATACCCTAGTGTTTCATTTTGTCAATTAAAAATACCCTAAACTATAAAAAATACCTCAATATTTTCTTTATCACTGAATTATACCCTAATATTTAGGGATGTCAATTGGGCTAATCAGTCGGGTTTCGGGTCAGCCCTATCGGGTTGCGGGTTAATCGGTCCGGATCAAATCGGGTTGAGATTTTTTCGTGCTAAAAAATATTGACCCTAACCCTAACCCGTCGGTTTTCGGGCTAGCCCGTCCGGCCAATGAATTTATTAATTATTTTTATTTTTAATACATTTTCACTCTTTTAATATTTTAAATAATAAAAAATAAACAAAATATTATTTTTCTCTTATAAAAAATACAAAACACATCACAAACTCTTATATAATGATTAATTTAACTATTAAAAATATATAATTTTTAATTTTAGTAATATTTAAATATATTTTAAATTCATAAGTAAATAAACTTAACTATGTATTGAATACTATTTGAACTAAATACAATTATATAACAAAAAATTTAATCAATATATATGATCTTAAATATCAAAAGTAGATTTTAGTACTATAATTATTATAGATATATTAATAAAAAAAGTAACCGGTTAATCGGGCCAATCCATCGGGTTTCGGACTTCGGGTTATTCGGTCTAAGGCTATTCGGGCTAATTTTTTTCGGGCTAAAATATTTTGACCCTGACCCGTATTTTAGCTTGGGTTAATCGGGTCAACCCGCGGGTTTCGGGCTAAATTGACATCCCTACTAATATTTGATTTGATGTTAAAATTTTTATGAATCATAAATTAAATAATGTGTGACATCTTCATTTCTTTGGTATATATGTGGCATATATTGTATTAAAATTTTAACACCGTTAGCGACGTAGGGTATTTTTAATTGATAGAAGCAAACATTAGGGTATAATTCAATGATATGAGAAACTTTAGGATATATTTCATAGTAAAGGGTATTTTTAGTGGGCAAAATGAAACTTTAGGATATAATTCAAGGAAAAGCAAACATTAGGATATTTTTCATAGTTGACCAATACTATAGGGTATTTTTCATAGTTTTCCCTTTTTTTATATAACTAGATTTGCACACGTGCGTTGCACGGAAAAATTTTATTTATTTTTTAATAAATTTCATTGATTTAAGTTTTAATCTATTCAAATATTTTAATTTAATTGTGTATCAATTTAATAATTTATTGGAAACAAACAAAATACTTTAATCACTTACGTCTCAAATTAAAAAACAAATTAAAAAATTTTAAGTAATTTTAAACATAAACTCATATTCTACTCAATCATCTTATTTATATTTAATATAAAATTAAGTAAATATATTTTTTATAAGTTTGCAATATGTAATCTTTGTCACCTCACAAATATAATTAAGACAAATCATTTAATTTTCTTTCATATTTTTATTGTTGGTTATTTCATATCTAAAATATAATAAAAATAGTATAAAATTAATATGAAAAAGATTTGGAGGGAACAGTTATTCTAGATTATTTTTCTCAAAAAAGAATGTCATCATGATGAACATACACGTTCGCTTAAAAGGAATACAAATATATATAGCAAGGAACAAAATTTGAATACACCATTCAAAATCTAACAAATTGCCATCCCTACCTCCTCAAAAACATTCAATTAATTACAATCTCATCAATATTTTTTCTATAAATTTTGGAATTCATGGAAGGGCCTTTTTCTTTCTCTTCACTCTCTCCACGGATTCATTCTATAAATCATCCTCATCACCGCTACTAAAAGATTCAAGAATGTCGCTGTCGTCGTCTTCATCACCTCCACTCACGATCTCCAGAATCCCACCTCCATCAAAATCGACTCCTTCGATCATGAAATCACCGTCTTCTTCATCGTCAAACTCGCTGGCACTGTCGTCTTCATTGCTCACATCATCACCATCACTATCTCCATCTAAATCTACATCCAAGATTGAGTCATCATCCCCTTCGTCATCTTCTTCCTCCTCTTCGCTCTGAGCATCATCAGGATCAGAGTCATCATCTGTTGGCTTGCGCCTCCCGATTTCATACACCCTCACGGAGGAGTACATCTCATCCTGGTCATCCATTGTGATTAAACCCACAAAAGAATCAGTTGGTTCAGCAGCAAAGTCGAGCACACAGCGGTCAACAGGAACCGTGGCAATGTCAGAATAATTGACGGCATCCACAGTGCGGAAAGCAGAGAAAAGAGGGTGCTTCACACGACGGTTGTTGAACGCTGATGTGACATCCTCTAGATTTCTTCTAAGAATGGCGTAAATTACATCTCCGCTGGCGTTAAACGTTATTGTTGTTTGATCCAATGATGGCACACTTCGAAGCAGCCTAAACTTTCGAAGATCCCAAACCTCAGAGTTTATAATCACCTGTTCAAAAATTTCAAGAAGAGCCGAGAGGGGAGAAAAAAGATATATTAACACAAGCTATAAAAACTAATCAGGAAAACATCTTCAATATGCATAAAACAAGATACATTTTAAAGATTTGTAATTTTGTACTCCCTCCGTCCCGCTAGAATAGGCCCACTTACCGAATTTGGCGTTCCAATTAAATTGGCCCATTTTCAAAAATGGCAGCTTTTTCACACACAACAATAAAATATTCATTCCACTAACTCATTCTACACTCACAACTCTTAATTTCCGTGCCGAAAAGAAAGGGGCCTATTAAAATGGGACGGAGGGAGTACCATTTAGCATCACACTCAAATTAACAATGTGAGCCATCATACCTCATTCCCAGCAGGATGAAAGCCCCCACCACCGTAGTCAGTAAATTGATCGAATCGGTGAATAGGAGCTGAGACCCTTCGATCCCACAAAACACCATTCCAGAGCAGCATAGAATCTGATGGGCTAAAGTGAGCAAGAGAATACGCATGTCCACGGCCAGTAACATTGGAAGGTGTATCTGTCAGTGTCAAGTCCAACTGACATGTGTGAACATCATACACAAGAATCTCCCGCCTCGGTGTATCCGATCGTAATGCAGCAAACAATCCGCCTGAATTACTGAATGTAGCAGCTTTGACTCCCTCAAATGAATACTTAGGACCAGCAGAAACTGAAGATGCATCCCACAAGCGGACATCCATCGCACTTGAAGAAAGAATAAGTTGATTTTCGCCAGTGAAATGAGACTCCAGAAGTGTAAGTGGAGACTGATGACTTGCGAAACTTTCCAACAAATTGTTGTTGTTAGAGTCAAAAACTTTCAGATCCCCAGTATGACTACCGGCAGCAATCCGAGAAGAATCTCCTAGGAATGCAATGCAAGTTAAAAGTGCACTGGTATCATCACGGCAACTTCGCCAAGGTCGGAATCTACTATAAACAAATTGGCGATCCTTTCGAAGCCCATGAATTCCCCCATGTTTACTTCTAAATTCACGGGTGCTAAGACGAGATGTGATGTTTGATGGGGCATCGAGACTTCTTCTGGGTTCCGGACAAACATGAGGTTGCAGGAGCGAAAGAGGAGGTAAAGTTGTAATTGGAGCTGGACATTGACGATGCTGATGCTTCAAGTACTGAACAACAAGAGAATCCAAAGTGAGCCGTTCCGAGCCAGAAGGTTGTGGATCATTCAGATGTCCATGTTGTGAGGAAGAAGCCAGACCAGTTAGCTGACTTTCATCAATATCAGATGACAAAATATTTGGCAGCCGACTCTGATTCTCCTTCGGAGTAGAGACTGGTGTGCAGAACAGGGTTGCATCTGAATACAGACCACTTCTACGAGAAGTAACAGGTGTCATAAAACTAGGAGATCTAAGTGACTGCTCACCGGTGTTGAGTCTTTTTGCTGATGAGACAGAGCCAGTTTCTTTCACATCTGTCAATTTGCGTTTCATTGGCAACACTATTGGAGTTCTAACCTGAGTGTCCATATCACCACCAAATTTTGGAATAGATACTGATGGAGTTCCTGCACCTTCTGGAGCCACAGAAGCTTTATCTGAATTTACATTTATTTGGCAGCTTGATGTAATTGGGCTGTCCAATATATTGGGTGGAATTCTTGAGTGACCATGAGCAGACGATGGCAATGTTCTTTTCTTTGATGACAAGTGAGCTGAATCAGATCTGAAGCTGGAAGCTTCCTGATGAAGAGAGTTTTTTGATTTATTTGACAAGAACCCAGAAGGGGCACGTCCTGATGGCCATTGAATTTGTATCGTTGAAGTTTCCTGTCCAGAAACTTGATGTGATAAAGATAAAGGGGCAGCTAGAGATGGCAAGGGTGTCAATTTAGCCTCTTTAAGAAGTGTAGCTGCGCTTTCTGCTAGCCCAGATGCTTGAAGGTGTTCATGGACAAGGAGCAAGAGTTCCCTGCATTTGAAGGGGTATATAATGTAAACAAAGAATAGAAGATTTTATGCATTATTGTCGAGAATCAGAAACCTCGAGTACCTAGAGTGATAAGAGATGGGAGTAGCAGCAGCTATGGCAGCTCTTTCAATACGCCTCAAAGTTGGGGTAGCTGCATCACTGGCTGCTAAAGTACTTGCGCGTCCAGAATTAGTAACAACCTTCAAAATCAAATAGCAGAATAAATCATGACCATAAATAGAAATAGTAACACATCATGCCTGATATTGAATACCAAAAGTGCCAGCATAAACTTCTTGCTTATAACATACAGCTAGACCTCCTAAAGTTGTACATTCAGATGTAACAATAATTAACTGAGAGCCAAAAAGCTGCAGTGTGTCTTCATGTCCAAAGGATGGAGACATTGGAGAGGTAAGGAGAAATATTCCAATTCATGGAGATGGGATTATCCACACTCAATCATGTCCTTTTCACCCCTATTCAGCTAAATACTCTTACAGTCATTCGACCAGATTGGAAATCAAAACAAGATTGTTGCACATAAACGAAAAGTACTAAAACTGCAGCCATTAGCAAAATGAAGGAACCCAGCTAACACACCATCCTGTCTCATATTAAAGATCTTTGTGAATAAATTAGAACTTACTCCAATCAACTCAAAAGTCACTTGGGCAAGCTCTGTCTGCCACCTGCTTTGCTCACCACCAGAAGACTGGCCACCAGAATCTCGAATCAGTTCAGAAAGCTTTTTCCCTACCTAAAATAGAGATTGAAATGACAACAAATGCTGGTAAGACTTTGAGTTAACGCAACCCAGAATACATCAGACGTTAAGCTATACTGACCTGAAGCTTTGTTAATATATGGGCAATTGTGTCATCTCTAGCCAAACCAAGAAGAACTCGGCATGTCAACGCACGAATACAATCAAGAGCAGCAGGAGATGTTACCATCCTTGGTTGGAGAAGCTGAAGAAGAACTTTGATACCATTGTTTGCTCGAACAGCTTCTCTGGCTTGCCGATACCCTTGTTCCAGCTGTGCAGCAAGCCCAGCACAACCGGCTCCAGCACCTAAAGATATCCTTCGATCTCCAACCAATCCAGAAGCCACTGTCGATAAAGATGCTGGTGATGTGATGTTATTAGCAGATGATGATGGAGCTACTGAGGAGCGACTTCTATCCATGGAGGCAGGTTCTCCATTTCGTTCCCTTAGTTCATTCTGGGCAGGAATGTTGTTCCTTTCTGCATTTCTGTCCCTAGACTCCAAAGCAGAACCATTACCAGTTTGACAAGAAGAAGCTTGCTGACCTAGCATGACAGAGCTCGGTTTGTTGCTGATTGATGGAGGAGGGCAAACAAGATTTATCAACAGATTCAATGCCGGTTCGACAATCTGAGATTCAAAAATGTGATATGATTAAGAAACCATGAAATAGACAAACAATTTATACCACAAAAACAAGAACAAAGCAAACTGGTTGACTGCAAATTTCACCTCAGGCTCAACATAACCTGCACTGTTTGCCGCATCCAAAATAACAGCTATACCCACTCGATCATTGCTTAAAGTGGCATTTACAATAGGTTTGCGGCTGTAAGGGACCAAAGTTACTATGTGCAGTACACCAAGGGCGTACTGAAGCAAATCATGCAAATAACGCTCAACCGGTGGAGCCTACAAAAAAACACGAGAGTTAACGAGGAGCTCAAAGATTCAATAACACAGAGGAAATAGAAAGATCATAAATCATACCTGACACAACTCCAACATAGTGATATGACCATTTGAAAATAAAAATTTATCAACTACAGGCCAGCGGGCCCTCACAAGGGCAGGGCCTAGTTTCCGATCCATCTGTATTTGACGGAAAACAGCATCCATAGCCTCATTGCTTATGTCCAGCGGCTTATATGCTGCCCTGGAAACATTCCTAGGTGCACTTCGAATATTTTTGGTGGGTCGAATAGAGTCCACAAGCAAAAGGAGATGTGCTCTGAAATATTGTCGTAACGCTCCACAGGAGTGATAAGCTATTTGTTTTTCTGAAGAGGTCAGCACATCTGCAGTAGACCAATCATTTCGTAGAGATCCTCCATTACTCAATTGCCCAGTAGGAACCCCAGATCTTACTGAGGCAGCATCATTCAAAAGAGAAAGTAGTTTCTGCAAGCCGTCCTGTGCGTCAAATGCATCAATGATGGCTCTGAAGACGAAAGCAGCAGCAAAGAACAATGCAGCATTCTTTCGGGCTTGTTGATCCTGAGGACGCTCTTGAAGTTGTAGAGCCAACTCAACAATCTGATGGACTACATTTGAAGGAAGAGCACAAACACGTTCCATTATCCCCTGCAAAGATATATTGTTAGTGCAAAATGTGCGTCGAAATATTTCTAAGAGCCAAGATATAAATATAAGAACATACAGAGCCTAAGAGAGGATATATAAGCCTATAACTCAGATCAAAATGCAGGTATAAGCAACTGAAATGACTGGAGAAATCGCAGCAATTACCTGAATTGAACCAATAGTAAATAAGCAGGATGACAGACCAAAATATGTTTGTGTGTTTCTAGGAACAGCAAGAAGTCTTTGCATGCCGCCACGATCTACAAATACTGCAGCAAACTTCCGGTGAGCAGCTAAGGCACAGATCAGCTTCAAAATATCAGGCAAAAGGAGCATCCTTGTTGATGCCTCTTTGTGCTTAAGACTCCGCTGCAATAGTGCAAGACAGACATCAACCCCCTTTTCATGGAGCACAGGACCTAGAACCTCAACATACTCCCCCAGAACTACAAGACACTGAATACAGAACTTTTCCCTTAGCTTCGCAAGGGAGTGGTTGTCCGGGATTGAAAAGTCAGAAGTATCTTCATTAATTTCTGCCTCTGTAGTCTTTGAATCCCCTGAATCACTGTCAACATTTCTTGAATTTCTACAAAGAGTAGAAGGTCGAATAAAATTCAAAATAGGGTGAGTAAATGATCACATAAAACAAGTGGCACTTGTTGTGTTACTTGATAAGAAGCAAGGCATTTCGTGAAGTATACTACCCACCTCAGAGGAACTGTATTACCAGCATCTATGACAGTAGATGCAGCTCTTGAAGCAGCAAGCACAGCAGCTTCCTCATCATTTGTTTTTGTGTATTCCTGCATTGACAAAAAACGGTGTGTATAAATAGTTCATGGATATAAGCATTCAGAAATAAAGGGGAAAAAAATGATCCTCACCTCCCATGCAGCATTTTTAACTACTTCAGCTGCATCATTGCCAGCTGCCCATATGGCTATAGCAGGAGCATTGGCTGCTCTTGCTTCAGATTCAGCAGCTCTTACAGCTTTTTTAACAAAATCTGCAATGTCTTTGTTGCCAATTTTGCAGTTCTGGAAGCAATCATCATTATTGTCTCTTTGAGGGATAAAATTGTCAACATCATTCCTTACTACACTCTTTTTAGCATCTGAAACTTTTCTCCCATCCTGATTTCTAGCTCCACTCCTGTCTTTCAAACTCCGTGACTGCTCTGATCGACTGCCAGAACATGGGGAGGTCAAATCTTGCTCAGTCTCAGATACACCTTCGCTGAACCTAACTTTTCCTCGTGATCTGGAAATCCCACGATTTGTTTTTCGTCTAGAAGAGTCATCTCGCAAGTTCTCTTCAACATCTTCTTCTCTATGACATTTTCCGTAAGGCTTTGTTTTCGACTCACGAAAATCTCTAACACTGCATTTTTCTTCACCATCTGCTTCTGCCTCAAAATCATCAACCTCAAGAACCATACCATCAAGACGTTCCTCGTCAATCCCACATTCATCTCCACAAGCTTGCCTACTGATGCTCCTGTCGCGCTCCCTACCAGGGTCATCCAACACAGAAGCATCTCTATCATGGTCCCTCTCGCTAAGATGCATTCTTGAAGTGTCTACATCCAAGAGAGAATTCTCTGCCGCCAGTCGCAACCTACCCTTACCTTCATCTTTGATTTTTGGAAACATGATGGTTGATGCACTTTTGCTGTCGATTGATATCCCATCTTTCAGAATTGTGCTTGTGTCGCCCAAAACCCGACTTCGTAGATACCGCATTAGCTTAGCTGATATTCCAGATGTTAAGACATCTTCCACAAGTTGACCACCACTGAAGCCCCAAATAAAGGGAAGAAATGATAACAAAAAATGATGGAAAACACAAAAAGTGGGAAAAAAAAGGAAGTTTCAGAATATACCAGGTCAAGCACACAGCAAGAAGACCGGTAGAGAACGTGCGTAAGATTTCAGAATCTGACGTTTTTCTTTTCCCTGTGTCATGCTTCCAATAACAATCATCACCAGAAGAGCAGGGAATCTCCTCCATCACCCAGCCTCTTAATTTATCAAGGACAACATCTTCAAATGGATGGGGATACTGCATTCCAGTTTAATTACATCACAATCATGTCACAAGAATATTAAACAAAATATATAAAAGTAAAAAATAAAGGAAACCCATCAAATTTAAGGAAATTAATCATCGAATGGGTTTTAGTTTCCATTATTAAATAGCTACAAGCCTACAACCTTACCATCCAAGTTAGTGAACAACTGAAAAGAAGTCTTGCAGTAGCTGCCTGTACTGATATTGAATATCTACTTTCAGCAAGAAATCTTGAAGTTATCAATTCAAAGAATTCTTCATTCTCCTGTAGAAGAAAATGAAAATTACACAATAATTCAACACTACAAAACTAGATTGAAATACTAGCTTGCATGGCACCCAGCCATAAACAGATACATTTTCCCAAAATTGCAAGTCCCATACCAAAGAAAGGTAGTTTAGCCAAAAGAAGTCCTGCCTACCCCCACACATTACACAGATATGTAAGCAAGAAAGAAAGGAGTTGCTAAAGAAAAGGTCAGAGACAATAGTCAAATACCCGAATAAGATTGCCAAGTCGCCCAATATTATGGGAAGACCTGCCATTATTTGTCGAAGACTGATCTGCATCTTCCATGTAGCTATCCATTCAAAATTAAAGTTCATCAGTGCTATGAAAAGGAAATACTGCTCTGGTAACAATTAAAAGTAATTCAACAAAAATACGATCAAATCAGACTACTGTCACATTATGACCCACAGGATCAAATAGTGGTAACCTGGTATTTTCAAGTTTTACATGTTTAAAAATTGAAATACAGTCGCCAGTACAAAAACTTAATTTCTGGTGCCTATCTATTAAACTAGCTACGTGTTTCTACAGTCAACATGTGAACATCAAAAAAGTAGAAGATAAAAGTTAAGGAAGACACATACATACAGCTAAAAAAAATCTTTAAAGGCATTGAAATATGAATCACAATGCAGTTAAAATTCGGATGGATTTTGGCCTTATAACCCTATCTTCCATTTTCCAGCCTACTCTTACAGTAACAGGATAAAATTGCGTACTAGGCGGGTCATGTATGTATAGAGGAAATTAGTATCTGTACTTCTTTAGACAAGTCGTTTTTCATCACTACCAAAATCCTCCGAAACTATTCTATCAAGTATGCATGCAGTACAAAAAAAAAAAAAAAAAAAAAACAGACAGCCCCACCGGCAACACTAAGTACAAAGAATATCAGTATCCTTCGTTGGAATTCCAGTAAGCTTCCAGCTCATTGTCCATCAGCAAATGAAACTAGTCAATACAAAGCCCTTACTCCCGAAATCAATACAAGTCATGATCCTATTTACTCTCCTTCTACCACCAATAAGCTCAAATGCAAGGAACGTATGAAAATGTTAAAGAAAACCGCCCCTAGATGAATAAAATTAACACGAACCCACCAAGCAACCCCGCTTTACCTAGAAAGAAAAGATTCAAATCAAAAATAAGAACTGACTAAAGAGAATATCAAAATTTTCAAATCTCTCCTTACAGCACACTGATTGAAGTACATGCCAGGCAACATAAACTCTACCTGGCCTCCTGCGTCTCCAGAATGGTGGCGAGGGCATGGAGCACGTTGGGGCTGGGGTTCTCCGGGCTCGCTGTGATCTTGTCCACCAGCGACTGCGCCTTGGCCATCAACACCTCATTTTCATCCTCCTCCCGCCGCTCCTCAGCCCCCTCCGCCGCCGAGGCGGATGGCTCTGGCTGAGTTTGAGGCTCAGCATCCCTAGGAGCCTCCATTACTTAATTTAAATTGCCCAATAAAACAATGAAACACGATTGGCGGCTTCAATTCTAGGGCGAAAATAGTTCAGAATTTCTTCAAATCAAATTTTCAATTCGATGGAGTTGGAAAAAAATTGAGCGTATGTTGTGTTGTGATTCGATTTATAGTGTACCCGGGTGGAGGAGAACAGGAGTAATTAAAGTACAGTTGTTGAAGCGTGGGGTACATCACGTTAAGGGTTTCCTTACAGTTTTTTTTTCCAATTAATCAATTTTTATTTGTACATTCCACGTGGCGCTTTGGCCGGAGTCCGAACAACTTCTATTTGACCCGACCCATTTTTTAAATTTAGAATCCATAATTTAAATAAATAAAAAATTTGTGTTTCTTTGTATTTTCGTATCTATAATTAATTGATTATGGATTGAACTTTTCAAATACTGGGATAAAAGATAGGGGCCGTTTTGTTTTTGGATTAATCATATCTATTTATTTTTAGTGAAAGCTATACACGATATCCAGTAGTATTAATTAATTATAAGATTTTCTCCAATTTTTTTCCTCATAAAATATTGCTCTAATGTTCAATTATGTTAGCTAAAATACTCTTAATGAATGAGAAGCAGAAAATGCTTTGAGTAACATGATATTTAACATAGTATTTAAAATTGTTGAGTTAACCCAACAAATTAACTTTTTTTCCTCAGAAAATAAAATAATTATGAGGTACTGTAGAGAAATGTATCTCTTATTTCACTCAATGGATTTGAATTTCAATGAAAGTATATATAGACATGTACACGTGAATCAATTCTAAGATAATGAAGATATATAAGATATATACATGAAGATATACAAGATATGATATATCTTAAGACAACCCCCCCCCCCCCCAAGCGAAGACGAACATAGTCGAAGCTTGGTTCTGAAATGTTCAAACAAGGATCGCGATAGACTCTTTGTAAAAATGTTTGCTACCTACTCTTCAGATGGGACAAATCGCGTGACCAGACGGTTTGACTCAACCAACTCTCGAACAAAATGGTAGTCAATATCAATGTACTTGGAGCGTTTATGTGATACCAGATTTTGCATGAGAAATAGTGCACTTGAGTTTTCGGAGAAGATGATGGGAGTCGAGCTCGGCGTGACGTGAAGATCCTATAATATGTTCGATACCCATAATAACTCGGAAGCGGTTTTGGCAATGGCACGATATTCGGACTCGCAACTAGACCTGGAGACAGTCGGTTGCTTCTTACCGCTCCATGAAACAAGATTTGGACCTAAAAATATTGCATAAACGTAGGTCGATCGTCTAGTTTCAGTGCACTTTGCCCAATAAGCATCAGAGTAACCGACGAGTGTAAGCAGACCTCGAGAGAAGGAGAGACCGAAACCCAGAGTCCCTTTAACATATCGCAACATCCTTTTAACAACAGCAAAATGTTCAATGGTAGGATGTTGTTAGTATTGGCTCAGCGTATTCACAAAGTAGGCAAGATCCGGGCATGAAATCGTCAAATATTGTAGTGCGCCTACGAGGGATCTATATAGCGTAGGATTCTCAAACGGTGCTCCATCTTTAGAGAATGTAATACCAGAAGGAAGTGGAGTGGAGATGGGCTTGGCATGGAGCATATTTGATCGTCGCAGCATGCCAAGAGCATACTTAGTTTGACAGAGAAATAAGTGATCCGAAGGATAAGAAGCTTCGAGGCCAAGGAAGTACCCAAGTCATCCCAGATTCTTTGTGGAAAATTATGAGTTTAGGCGTGCCATGAGCGTTGAGAGAGCCGTTGTATTATTGCCAGTCAGAATAATGTCGTCAACATATACCAATAAATCGATAATAACGGAGCTGCGACGCAGAACAAATAAAGATGTGTCCGAAGAGTTGCAAGAAAAACCAAGGGTTAATAGAAAGTTGCGAAAGTGTTGATACCAGACAAGCAGAGCTTGACGAAGACCATAGATAACTTTCTGCAAGCGACAGACATGCGATGGATAACGGGCGTCAACAAAGCCCGGGGGATGTTCCATAAACACTGGAGTGGTTAAGATGTCATTTAGGTAAGCATTTTCGACATCCAATTGATGAAGCAACCACGAGTTCATGACTGCAATAGACAAAACAATACGTACTGTTGAAGCTTTTACAACAGGACTGAAAGTATGAGTGAAGTCGAACCCAGGAACTTGGCTAAACCCTTGAGCGACTAAGCGTGCTTTTTTAACGATCAACTGAACCATCGGCAAGCAGCTTAGTGCAATATACCCATTTAGAACCCACGATATCCGTATGTGAAGGTCGCAACACCAGAATCCATGTTTTGTTGGCGTTAAGAGCAGCCATCTCTTCACCCATTGCATGTGTCCACTCCGGAACCTTGAGAGCTGATTTTATACCACGCAGTTCTGGAAGAGTTGTACTAGCTGAGTAAATAGACACCAGATTAATGTCAACAGGATAACGTGGTTTGAATATAACAGATTGCGAGCGAGTTTGCATTGCATGCATGCGAAATGGCGGAGCTGGTGGAGGATTCAAGTCGAGTATCACAGCAGTCGGCGTTGCATGAGGAGGTGGCAGAGTAATGTGCGCAGGAGGTAGATTGGGATCCAATGGGCAAATAGGGCACGACTTTGGGGTAGGGTTTGGCGACGAGGGTGAAGGCATCAGATCGGGGGAGCGTGGAGCTACGAAATTATCAAAGTACTAGAGAGCTCGAGATGATTAAATGGTGTGTTTGGGCTATTTTTGGAAAAAGTGAAGCATAATTCGTCGAACTTGGCATGACAAATGATGTAAATATGAGCGGTAGCAGGGTTGAGGCAGCGGAAACCTTTGTGAGTAGAACTATATCCTATGAAGATGCAAGGAACACTACGAGGCTGGAACTTGTGTTTATTGTTGTCACGGAGACACGAAAAAACATGACAACTAGGGATGGAAAGACTCATAAGAAGGTGTGTGACCATAAAAGAGTTGGATTGGGGATTTATTTTGAAGAGTGGCGGAAGGAAGGTGGTTTATCATGTAGACGGCAGTGATAAAAGCGTCAACCAAAAGAGATAGAGGAGCAGACGAGTGGAATAACAAAGTGAGTCCCATTTCAGTCATATGACGGTGTTTGCACTCAACGCGGTCGTTTTGAGAAGGTGTATACGGACAGGAGACAAGATTGTGGATGCCAGAATTTGTAAGTATAGTCTGAAGACGGAGGTTTGTGAATTCGGTCCCACCGTCGGTTTGGATTCTTAATTTTGCAAGAAAAATTGATTTTCAATAAAGGCTTTAAAATGGACAAAAATATCATAAAATTCAAATTTGGCACGAAGAGGGTAGAACCATGAAAATCTTGAAAAATCATCGATAAAAACACATTAATACGAAAACTAATGTTGGAATTTATTGGGGAAGTGTTGGGAAAATTGGCAAAGTTTCCCTTCCCCAGTTGATAGCTTAGATCTTAGATTTGGTGTTTAAGTGTTTTGGTGGATCAAATCCTAAGTCCAACCAGCGTCAGTTTGTCTCTAGAATAGCTCTAGTCTCAAATGTAAAGTCCTGTATAGGTATTTTGAGTTGTAAGTCGCAGCTGATCAAGACTCATGCTGGCTACTGTTCACCAGCATGAGATGTGCTTACCAGTTGAGAGAAGTCTCACCAGCAAGCGGCTGACGAAGACTCATGCTGACACTGTTCATCAGCATGGAGTAGAGCTATTGACTGGTTACTGTTCACCAGTTGGGAAGATTTCACCAGCAGGAGGCTGAGAGATCTTACCAGCAGAATATGTGTTCTGGCTGACACTATTCACCAGCGGTGAAGCCACCAGTCACGGGAGATTCCAAGAGATAACATCAGACGAATTGGTAGACCTTGATTGTGCTAAGGAAAGTCACCAGCAGAGACTGCCAGCACAAGATCACCAGTATAATCTACCAGTCGGAGGTTATCAGCAGAATTCAAGATTCGCTCTCCCTAAGTCTTAGAGACAAAAAGAAGATTCGTCGAGGAATTAACTGACAGAGTATGACTTTAAGGAGGATACCTTAAAGTCTATCAGTTCAAGACTACCAGTTCCGATTCCTCGTACTCACGAATAGTGCCGTTCTGACATAAAGAGATCAATGTCAGATAAAGTGGACAAAAGCATGGCGCTTTCCGGAAATTCCTCCCTGCCGCCTGCAGAAGGACATGCGAGGACAGAGACTTTTCCGGATGTGTCCAAACGGCTAGTATTTGAATCTGAATCTCACGTCTATAAATACGTGAGATCCAACAGCATTCAATACTCTTAGCCACTCTTAACCTACCGAAAGCTCAAACGCATTCATATCAGCGAATAAGCAATCTTTCGAGGCTTTTCTTAAAGCTACTCCGTGTGTCAATCATTTGAACACGAGACTCCAAGCTTCTAGCTTGTGAGTTATTGATCTCATTTGGTGTTCTTTCTCATTCCGAGGAAGAACATAGCAGCTCTTGAGCCAGCCAGCTCCAGAGCTATTACGGGCAGTTTGCCGTTTAAAGAGTCAAGTTCTTGGGAGAACTCAACACCCATTCAGTCGGAGGAGGAGGTTGAAGTGACGTGCTCGCACTCCATCCATCTGACGAGAGTTGAAGAAGGACAAGGACCGGGAGTGGTTGATCCAGTGGACTGGTAGACGAGGCATCTACCAGCTGGAAATAGATCGTAGGAAATCTTGTACCGGATTACTCTTTTTAGTGAATTTCCAGTGCTTCGACTGGAGAGTGGACGTAGATCAGTTGATCGAACCACTATAAAATATCCTTGTTATTTACTGCTTTCAGCATTTACTTACTGATTTAAAACCCAGCACCCAAGTGCTGGAGTATAACTGAAACCAGTTTATAACTGTGCAAACTCGACTCTAAAATTTTCTAAGTCCTGAGTCATCAGCTGACCAGCCAGTTGCCAGTCAGCTGAATACTCAGTTACCAGTTGACTTACCAGCTGACAAGGTCCCAGTCAGCTGTGTAACCAGCAGAGTGCAAGAAACGAACTTACGTATTTTCCGCTGCCAAAGTATACCCTGATATCCGGGACCAACAGGAAGGCCCCCATAAATCACAATGAATCAAGTCTAGTACATGCGACGCACGTTTACTAGAATTTGGAAATGGTAAATGGCTATTTTTAGCTAACTGACACGATGAACAAAGACTCGAGTTAAAGGATGATAATGGAAAAGAAAGTAACTTAAGGCTTCATAAAAAACTAAGAGTGGCCTGAGCAGAGTGACCAAGACGAGAGTGCCATATATCAAAAGGGGGCGGAGGAAAGCTTTGATGATGCAAGAGCTGTGAGTACCGTGGGGAAGGAGTTGAGCCTGTACAAGCCATTCCTACGCATGTCGGTTGCCATTATCCGACCTGTGTCCCGATTCTGAATTTGAAACTGAGAGTCAGTAAACAACACACGAACAGGAAAATCACTGGTGAGTTTACTGATAGATAATAAGTTCTTTGTAATATCAGGAACAACAAGAACATTATTTAAGCAAATATCATTCGGCAGGGTAAGAGAGCCAGTATAAGTAAAGGAAAGATGAGCATCATTACCGACGGTGACATTGTTCGAACCAGAATAGGCGGATAAATTCTCGAGGGCAACGGTGTCTGAAGAAATATGAACCGAGGCGCCGGTGGCTAGATACCAATCGGAGGTCAATGAGTGAGAGACACTACAATTTAGGGAAAAATCTTCCGCAAGCTGGGCAGACGGAGATGGTTTAGAGCCACAAACAAAATTCCGATCAAACTTGTGAGAACAGTCAAATGCATCATGATCGGTTTGGCGACATAAGTAGCACCATAGTTTGCGACGTTGACGAGAGTTTCCCAGGTTGCAGTTTCGACCCTTAGTCAGATTGTGATTTTCCTGAAGACTCACGATTGTATTGTGCTGCATGAAAAACCACGGGCTACAGAGAAGATGAAGAATCAGAAGATCTCTAAAAGAGCTCATGGCTTTGAGCACGGGCAAGCAAAATATCAAATTCTGGAAGTGGATCCTGAGTAAGCTAGTTTGCGGTGAACGTAAAAAATTCAGGACCCAAGCCACGCAAAAACCATTGTGATTTGTCAGAGGGGTCGATAAAGCGCCCAATCGCAGAAAGTTGGTCGCAAATATCCTTGTAACGACAACCATAATCGGCAACAGAGACGTCGTCGCATTTGATCGATAGTAAATCATCCTTAAGGCTCAGTTCTCTCGCCTTGGAGCGGTGACTGTATGTGCGAGAGAGGGCATTCCAAATCTCGCGAGAGGATTTGCAGCCAATCATGACGACCATTGAATCCTCTGTCAATGTCGAGACCATAAAAAGCTTGATGATTCGGTCATGAGAATACCATTTGGAATAGTTGGGGTTGATCGTTGGAGCACCAGACATATTCGGGAGAAGACGCGGAGGAGACAGTTGAGAGCCATCGATGAACGACAAAAAATTCTGAGTAATCAGAAGGTGCTCAATCTGAGCGTGCCAGAGCATGTATTTGGCGGCCGTAAGCTTGATATTAACCATGTGGATCATGGTGGAGAAAGGAAGAGAAAGGAGGTCGTCAGTATCCACTCGAGCAGCCATGGATGAAGGTACGAACAAACATGAAAAAAAATGGACGAAATTTAGGTTTTGAGCCAAGATTTGGTTGATATCATGTAGAGAAACGTATCTCTTATTTCACTCAGTGGATTTGAATTACAATGAGAGTATATATAAACGTGTATACGTGAATCTATTCTAAGATAATGAAAATATACAAGATATATACATGAAGATATACAAGATATGATATATCTTAAGAGTTACTTCACCAAAAAAAATTATAAATTTCCCACAATTTATGTTCTCTACGATATTGATACTATCTCGATCACTTACTCTCAATTAAAAGATATAACATATTAGTCGGTAAATTTTTAACGGTGTCAATCAATGAAAATATTTTTTAACTAACAAAATCAAATATCATTGTAAATCCCATATTTAAAAAAATTGAAGTAAAATTAAAATCACTCAATAAATCAGGGTGAATTTTAAATTTCTTCCTTTATTTACATATTTTGATTTTTAAAACGAATAGCTCATTTGAATTCAAATTTTGATGCACGTGATTTTATTTTAAGTCAAATAAATTCACATCAATGACATTTTTTTTACTTTAGCTCTGTCAAATGTCTACATTCCTCAAACTTGGTGTTATTAAGTTTATATAGATACAAGTAATATTCATAGTTATCAGTGTTTTTTTAATGTATAACTTTTATGAGCACATGTTATATTTGATCTTTCTTAAAGTTGATAAAGTGAGACGAAGGTTGGTTTCAAAGTGGGATTGGCTGACCCATGATAATTAAGAAGTATTTGTACAAATATTGATTGATCATCAAATTGTAAAAGGATATTTGAACGAGACTTCTTAGGTGAAAATTGTAGTGGTAGCTTTATAAATAGTTTCTCCTAATATAGAAAGATTAATTCTAAATACAGCAATAATGTTTCTCAACACAGCCTCTTAATTTTTAAAATATAAAAATTTTATATAATATTTTTGTTTTATCCTTATAGCCTCAATTAAAAACCAAATTATAAATAAAAACTGAACTTCTATTAACATAGCTTCATTCACCCATATCCAACGGCTCATCTACGCACGTTGCAAATGAATGCCATTTTCCATCATCCCATTTCTCCTAATCAATGATGCCTTTGCTTTTTACTTCAACCATTCTATCTCTTACAAATTTTGTTTCCACAGTTATATCGTGCTCTTTCTCGTCGTCCATAATTATCTTCTTTTCACTTCACTTTTTACTTACTTTTCTTATTTATATAAGGAGTCTCTGCTTCCCTCGTCGTATCTCTCTCGATCATAAATTATATCTGCCACAAAACTCTCTTCATGCCAACTTTATAAGCATCTTTAATATTGTACAAAAATGAGAACTTTGAGCATAAGAGCAACATGAACATTAAAATGGGAAGAAGTATTTCTTAAAAAGTTATGGTACACAAAAAAAGGATGAAGAAGAAATCGAACGACGAAGAGTTCGGTACGCGATTCTTAATCTCCGTTAACTATAATATCTCTCATTTATTGCTTTATTAAGCTTATGCATACTAAGTTTAACTTCTTATTTGAAACCTTAAATACTTGACTAAGTATTGAAGTGTATATTTGAATCTTGAACTTAAAATTTACTTCGAGCCTAAATTAAGTTTTATTAACTTGATTTTAAAAACAAGTGCAAGAATATTTAACTTCCGCTGCTTACATTTATTCTCTGATTTTGGGACCAACAAATAATGTATTATCTTCTGAGAAAAGCTAGATTGTAATATGTCTATTCCAATCGTTTATTTAATCTATTATGTTTTCCCTCAATCATGTTCTAATTTGATGGTTTAAGATCTCAATTTATATCTATATATATATAAAAGCACAACCCCTAACAAAAAAAAAATTCCTCAAAAAATATTACCATAAATAGCTTCATAATATATTTGGTAAGTAGCAATATTGATGGTAAGTATATAATTGCTATAGTTTATAATTAGTTATTTTGTAGCATTATAATTAATTATGTATATATATATATATATTTTTTTCTTCATTTATGTCAAATATTTAATTTCTTTATTAATCTAAGAGAACTTATCATAATTATTTTGTTATATTGAAAAGTGATTATTTGAACATAAGTATATTAGTGTTAAGACATATTTTTGTATTATAATGATTCACCATTTCAATTCTTTTCGTTTGACATTTTGATATGTATGACATTTTACTTAGTTGTGTATAGTTATTAAAAAAAATAATTTATACTATATTGTTGCATTTGTAGAATATTAGAATATAATACAAAATAGACAATAATATTTAAACAATAGTTAATAACAATTTTAGTTTGATGATGATAAAAAAAGTAGTGAGTTAATAAAATCGTATGACATGTAATCGAAAATTGGGTTAGAAGAAAATAATAATAAAAACAGTTTTAAAAAATATGGTTAGATGAAAAAATAACAACAAAATGAGTAATTTTTTTAAAGTTATTATCCTACACAATAAAGTACTCCCTCCGTCCCGCTACAATAGGCTCTTTTAATTTTAACACATTAATTTCGGAGCTAGTATTTAGTAGCTAATTATGGTTAATAATAAAATTGGCAATCATAATTAACTTGTTTAAGTCTTAAATAAGTTAATTATGATTGCCAATTTTATTATTAACCACAATTAGCTACTAAATACTAACTCCGAAATTAATGTGTCAAAATTAAAAGAGCCTATTGTAGCGGGACGGAGGTAGTATCCCACATTGATAGAGAATAAAACACACATAAATGAAACATCTATAAATGAGCATCCATTTTGATATCTCACATCAGTTAGTTATCAAATAAAAATGAATTGAATCACCTATAAAATACATCTTTATATATCTAATTAGCGTTATTACCTAAACCATCGATTTGGTGGTAATCGGGACAAGGCTGTTGACCATATAGCCTGTGAGAAATTGCCTTGGAACTCATTTTTTAATTAAATAATAATATTATTAATATTTATATATTATTAATTAATAATATTCGGTACGGTACGGTATACCGTTATTACCGTACGATAATGTTATACCAAAATTTCGGTATATTGATAGTTACAGTATGATAAAGGTATGAATTTTCTCATATCTAAAGTTCGGTATGATTTACGTTACAAATTTTTTTTTTCTGGTATACCGTACTGTCCCATCCCTAATTTGTATTGCATAATTTTGTATTTAATCGAGACTTCTAGGGATATTACATCAACTCTACTGGTTTGTGTACTATTTGGTCTTCTTTGATTCGTGATGAAGTTTTATTAGGCTAAAAAATCTAGACTATTGCACTAACCTTAGGTTTTCAGACTAGTACATTTGGTCGATGATACTACAGATAGGGATGTCAATAAAGCCTGAAACCGATGGGTCGGCCCGAAACCGGTGGGCTAAAATACGGGTTAGGGTAAAAAATTTCCAACCCGAAATTATTTTTAACCGAACGGGTTGAACCCGACGGGTTGGTGGCCCGAACAGGCTGAGCCCGGTGGGTTGCGGGTCGGCCCGTAGGTCCGGCAATATTTAATAATTTATTATTTATAATTTCTAATATTATTTATATCCTACTATACCCATTAATTATATACCTAATTCCCTAGACCTAATTTTCCGTCACACAAAATCTCATCAATCTCTCCCAATGACGTAGTCCTTTACCCTCAAATCGAAAAATCTTTCATTTCTTCCTCTTTCACTGTCTTCCACTCGTCACTCTCCTAATTAGCGTACCTACTCATTTTTTCCTTTCAAGAACCTTTAGCCACTCGTTGTTATGTTCACCCAAGTGAAAGCCATATTTAATTTTTTAATCATTATTTTATCATTTTATACGTTGAGAAATGTACTTCTATTACTTAAATTAGTTGGTATATAAGGATTGATGTTTTTTTTTTTCTTTTCAAACTATGATTATCCACTTATCATTATTTTTTTGCAAAGATATTGTTATTTAATGTCTTTTATTTATGTTGGTTCATCATTTTCTTTTTTTATTTTGTTTTAGGGGTTGTTAAAATATATTAAGAAAATCTTTACAAAAATAAACTCGTAAATATTGCCAACCCGACGGGTCAGCCCGAAAACCAGTGGGTTAGGGTTAGGTTCAAGAATTTTTAACCCGATAAAAATTCAGCCCGATTCAACCCGGACCGAATAGCCCGCAGCCCGATAGGATTAGCCCGAAACCCGACGGGTTAGCTCGATTGACATCCCTAACTACAGATATCGAGGTTAACAAAAATGAAAGAAGTTCGTGATTCTTGGAACGCAATGATTAAGCGCTTTGTACATGATTAATTAATTATGAGTTTGAATAATGAAAAAATTATTCATCCCATTTAAATATTGTACTCCAACTAAAAAATGAAAGGAGTTGCATTGATACATTAAATTTGAGGGGTATAAGAGTAAAAATATATGTTTAAAATTACCTTAATAATATTGATTTACACGGTATTTATTTAATAAATAAAACAAGGGGAAATATTTAAATCTACACTAAACTTCCATTGTGTTTCCAATTCTATCTTAACTTTTAAATATAAGTTTGGTCTTCTGACAGACGGTCTCGCTATTTTTTTATTGTGAGACGGATCTTAATATATTATTTCTATAAGTTAAATACATCATTTCATTTTTAAAAATTATATTATTTGCAACAAAGAAACACATCATTTACAATAAAGAAACACATCATTTCATTAAACTCGTCTCACAATAAAAATAGTAAGACATCATTTGCAATAAAGAAACACATCATTACATTAAATTCGTCTCACAGTAAAAATGATGAGACCGTCTCATCTAAGAATTTACCAACAAACTTTAAGTATTTCTCTACTGATCAATTTTTAGATATGAAATTTTTGTAGGTACACAAATAATTACATATCACATTATATTAATTTATATATAATTAAAATTGTTTCTTATTTATTACCAGGAACCATGGTTTTAAACTAAAATGCTTAATGATGTTTAAATAGAAATATAGAATTCTTTTTTTTTTATTAAGACTACAAAAATATAAAAATAAATCATATTCAGTTAATTGATCAAATATACTCCCTCCGTCCCAATTTATTAGTACCACTTACCTTTTTGGTTTGTCCCATTTCCTAAAATGGTAAACTTTTTCACACTTATCAATAAAATATTAATTTCACTACACTCATAAACATTGGTTATCGTGTGGGGACTAATAATATGGGACGGAGGGAGTATTACTCTAACATTTCTCATTTTTTAATAAATGTTTAATGAATCTTATGTTAAAAAAAAAGAAATTATTAAAATTAATAGACAATAAAATATGGAATATTTCGGTATATACATGGAATATTTATGTTCACGAAATTTTTTCCAATGTTTGGTTATTGATAAGTGAGAAAAATTCAATGTTTATATGTGAAATTATATATTTAAAAATATCGGATAGATTTGAGAGTACATTAATAGATTTAAATACTTTTCCATAAAATAAAATACCGTATCGTTTGAATCCCCGCCAATTCGGAGGACTAAATCGAACAGAATCGTGAGGAGTCAATTCCTCTCTCTCCTATATCTTCCTATCTCTCACTACACTCCTCTTATTGCCGTTGATCTTGAAACCCAGAGACACAAAGAGAGTGAGAATCCAAGGAATCTGCCCTTTTTATCCCGGACTACAGGTAATCTCACGCTCTTCGCATTCCGTTTTATTTTGCGCTTCTGGTTTTGATTTCTTTATTTCGAGGTTCTTCTTTTTGTTCGACGCTGTGGGGTTGATTCAAGTAAAGTTGTAGCTTTTCTTCCTTAGATCGGATAATTCTATCTTTCTTATTTTTTTTGAACGCTTTGTTCTGCTCTTCTGTTTTGTGAAAAGTTTGTTGCTCTAGTTTCGATTATCAGTGTCGACTGGGAGTATAAAGAAGATCACGATATCTTTTTTGCTGCCAATTTTTTATTTCGTAGGGTATTTAATTTGAATTTCGACTGATTCATGATTTTCATCACTCGTAACTTAATTTTCATCCAAATCATTGATGTTTCTTATTGTTTTTTTTAATTGTCGTCCTGTATATTGCCGCAGGCAAACTGAAAGCGATGGCGCTTACAATGAAGCAAATGGCTCTGGTAGTTGCATTCCTTGGGGCATTGTCCTTTATTTTGGGAGTCATTGCTGAAAACAAGAAGGTTTAGCTTTTCCTTCATCTTATTTAGTTTTTGATTGTATATTACTCGATGCTCTTTACTCCACTCCACCTCCCCTTGCTAAATAAACTTTGTATCTGGGATTGTAACTTATAATTTGAATGCAGCATCTATGAGATGTTATAATTTGGTGATGTAGGTTGATCACTTTTGGATTTTCCATCAACATGGCCTTATGTTTTGATTTATTTGATTTTGAGATGTTATATTAGTTAGTGTTTTAGCCTGTGTTCCATCTCTAGAATACTGTCATTAACATTGACAAACCTCGTATGGTTGGTGGTTGATAGTCATAGATTCATGATTTTCATCAACTTTTACAAATTTTATATTTTTCATGTTGAATCAACTCAAAATTGTCAAATCTTGTATGGAATCTATGCTTTTCCACTCCACCACTCTGCTGATACAGCCCTGACCCTTGTGCCATCATGTCTACAGCCACAAGGATGAATACTTTGATGTTTATGGCAGCCTTTTTATGAAAATTATAGCCAGAAAAGAAAGAAAAAAACCAAATAGAAGAAGAAAAAGTAGAACAGCAATATCTGCATATGCGAATACTACCTTCCCTTCCATCTTACATTATCTGTTCCTTTAAAACTGCAGCCTCTATCAGGCACTCCGATTACAGGGGAGTGTTTCGTCACTTGCAAATACCCATCTGATCCAAGTGTGGCATTGGGATTCTCATCCTTCTTTTTCCTTCTTGTCTGCGCCATTGCTGGTTACTATTCTTTGTTCCACCCCTACAATGGAAAGCATTTTCCTAAGGCAGCATTATTCCAAAACAAAGGCTTTCTTGCTTTTGTAGTCATTGCAGTGTAAGTATTTACACATCTTTCGACCTGAATTCTCTTCCTCATCCTCTTCCAGCTGTATCACTTTATATATGTACCCAACTCTGCTCCAGTAGTATCCAATCTTGAATATATCTGCTAATGCATATCCCCTTTTTTGTTTCCTGTTGTGGTTAATCTTCTCTCTCTCTCAGGGCGACATCTATATTGGCAGTAGTGATGTTGATCTGGCCTACAATCCAAGAGCTGAGTCACCACAACAACAATATTCATCACAACTTGGAAACCACATGCCCTACGGCCAAGACTGGGCTTCTCGGTGGGGGAGCCTTCTTATCTCTGGATGCCTGCCTCTTCTGGTTGGTTGCGTTGATGTTAGCTGACAACGCCCGTTCCGACTACTTCCACGAATCACTTGACGGTCATGGAGCTGCTGAGCCTTTCAAGACCAATGCCTGAAAACAATAAATCATTCCTTTAGACTAGTACTAGCATGTTGCAATGTTTGATTTTCGCTAACTGTAAGTATTTGTCTCCGTTGCTGCTGCTGCAGCTGTACGTCAACATTACTATCCTAATACTGTCATCAGTTTATATAATGAATTACAGTGCTTCATAAATGTGAAAGATTCGTCCCCTTCTCGATGTGTATTGTGTAGTGATGAAAGTGTCTAATCAAGATATCATAAGTTCACATTTGAGAAATATTTAAGAGTATGAGTTTCAACAAATATACTTAAAAAAAAAAAGAGTTTATAAAAATGTATTTTTGTTAAAAAAAAAAATGTGAAAGATTCTAAATTATAATGAATTGAAATGATTCTTTATAGAGGTGATAATAAGACTACATCTAGTAATGACATTCACTTGAGTGTTATAAATTTAAATAAAAGAAAAACTAAAAAATTAATAATAAAATATCGAAGAAGAAACAACCTTGGTTACTCAATTTTTACTATTCATTTGGTTATTCTATTTTTGACACTTGGCAGCTTTTAATTTAATGTTTATAATTTATATATTTTAACTTTAATTGTATAATATTATAAGTAATTTATAATTATATAAAATAAAAAATTATATCAAAATTCATATATATATATATATATATATATATATATATATATATATATATTACTCTACAAATAGAGTATAATATTAATATATTTTTACACTAAAATTAAAACTCACTTTTCTTACACATTTAATTGATATTTGTATTTCGTGCTTCTATTTGTAATCGGCTTTATTTATATTCTAATTATTGTAATTTTATTTTGCTATCGAGTCAAATATCAACCTTTTCAAATATATCTAATTTGTTTTATTATAGTTATATATTTAAAACATAAATCACTATAATATATGTTGAAATATTAATAAAAAATAAAATATAATTTAGATTGGTTGGATGTCATTGGTAAAAGTATACATAATTAGGTTGAAGATTGTATAAGTGGAGGAAAGAACACTAATATTTTATTGAAGGTTGTATTGTGTTAGATTATTACTAAAAATGGTCTAAGAATCGAATTATTATCAAGTCGAAAATGAATTTGACTTTTATCGATTTTTTGCGTTGTGTTTATTTTTATGAAAACTTCATTGAAATTTCAATATCGAATTTCGTCGGTTCTAGTAAATGAAGTTTTGCCTATAACAAATTTGGATAAACAAAATAATTATATATAAAAAAAAAACACGGCTATTGTTGCGGGTATTTTTTGTATGGAATTGGAGCCCAAGAACAATTTAATCAGCGATATAGAAAAAACAATACAAATTATAGTAGGTAGGCGGAAATACTGTTATTGATTGTTGAAACGAGTACAATAAAATGGAAAGAGAAGAATCGATCAAGAAATGAAGTAAACAAGGTGAATCGTGCTATATCGAACTAAGACTCGCTTCAATTCTCAGTTTGTTCATCGTCCCCAGATTGTGTTCTTCCAGAAATATATATAGCCATCTTTGGAATAACGCTTCCTATCAGAACTCCGTGATTTCCGCCGAACTTTAATGCTGATTTATCCGTTTCACGATCAGAAGATCCGTTCTTCTCTATTTAAGCACGCCTTAAATATCGAGCCATAAATTTGATTCTTCACAGCTCGAAGCCATAATGTTCGACCCGTATTGCCGACCTATCATAATGGGCCTCATCCTGAGTTTAGGCCCAAGGCATCAAACAGGCTACTTCTTAATGGGCCGCTTTCGGGCTTCAAAATATCGACCTCAACAATAGCCCCCTTGACTTGTCAAGTTTCTCCTAAAAGGAACTTGGTAAGTCAAGCCTCGTTTTCATGAATATTTCCAGATGTATGGCTCATCGAACTCCTTTGAAGGAATTCGGATTGATGGGATCTCTTTTAGACATCCTCTCGGCTCGAAGCATCAATTCCTCCGTGGGAATAGCTTCTGATTCATGCTACTCCATAAAGTAGCGATGAATGCCGGCGAACTATGGCCCGAATCCATAGTTCGCAATTTGCTTTGACAGTTCGAGTTCTGTCGTTAAGCCATCTGGTTTAATAAATTCATCGGAATGAACTTTGTGAACAATCAGAGTACGAGGTCATCTAAGTATCAAAGCTCGACTTATCGATGCTTGATTTTATCGAAGCTTAATAACATCGAGGTATATCAGAGACCGAAAAGTCATTTCAAGTTTTCCCGCCAATTCATCATGGCATTTGCGTAATTTTCGCATAAATCAAGGGCTAATTGGCGGAAGTCAGACGGTCACCCTCCTTTTATAACGTTTCTCGGGAATCGACACCCCATTCTCGTTCATCGTCCTCCGACTATCAATTCCCATCTCCAACACACGTTCTGTCGCCGGCCGATTGCGATTCAGGTAACGCTCCTTTTCTTTATCTCGTAATTAATTTCTTCATAATTCTCATGGCCTTCTATTGCTCCCCTTTTTTTGCATAAATCTGATGCTAGATTTTTCTCTGCAATCGCCCACTTTATCTCCGATTAGGTTTTAGCCCCATCTGTCAATTCTGCCACCAATCGTAAGCATCATGGCCCACGATTCCAATTCTAACATTTCTACACCACCCTTCACTCTTTCCCCCGAAAGGGTTCCCCTGACCGACCAAACCATTCAACCGGATTGGGATTTGATTCTTCAAGACCCAGTAGCTACTCGCCGCCGGGGAAAAAAGAAGATTATCGACGACGTTCCCGAAGAGCCTTTACCGTCGTCTGACTCTGATGACGACCGTCCAATTGCGGAGATAATCTGCCGACTCGAAGGAATGTCGAATGCCGCCGAAACCAGTGAACCGAGCTTCTTTTCTGATAAAGATGAGGCTATTCCCTCTGGACTCCCGGTTGTTGGTAGGTGGAATCTTCCAGAAGGATGGTCTTCTCATAGGGTTCTTGGGGCCACCTCTTCGATCACAAAAGATGATATGCTCGCTTTAGCCGACTCCGTTCCATGCCTTGGTGCTACATATATTCGACCCAAATCAACCCGTCGATGTTTCGACCCTCCGACTGGATTCGTAGCCTTCTATACTGCGGCTATGGAGAACGGAGTTGGCTTGCCAATCCACCCCTTCTTCAGCGAGGTCCTTGCTTCATACAACATTTCCCCCTTTCAACTAGCCCCCAATAGCTGGTGCCACTTGGTCGGCGTGTTTCTGATATGGATGGACCTTGGATTAGGCCTCCCCACAGTTCGCGAATGGCACAACATGTATAGGATGAACCAGTGCCAAGACAAGCATTACTACTACTTTAATAGGTGGAAGAAGGGCCGGTCGCCTCTCGTTCAGAAGCCCCCTACGAACTCACCGAATTGGTGGAACACCTTCTTTTTCCTCAAGCTCGATCCCTCGAACCCCGAATTTCTCAGTCATGGCGGAACTCCAACAAGTGTGTCCTTTTTTATGCAACTACTATTATATGTATGCTTTAACTAACCATCATCTCTTTTTCCTTTCCCCTCAGTGCGCGAGAGGACAACCCTTACTCCAGCCGAACAAGCGCGGGTCGATCGGGCATACGACGTCGGCATCAGCGATCGTGAGTGGCCCAAGCTTCAACTCGGTCGATTCGTCACCGCTCATCATTTTTTGGATCACAACTGCCATATCAACAATCTTCCAGACAATATGAGGAGTCACGGTCCCTCCGCTGAACAGGTTGCTCGAGCCATGCGAGAGAAGAAGAGAGCTCGGGATGAGCTCGAACAAAAGCGCCGTGAGGAAAACCCTCCGAAGAGACCCGCCACTTCATCGGGCCAACACCCCCCTACTCCTCCTCCGGTCAAGCCTTTGGATCCTCCGAAAGATAGTCGCCACACCCCTGCTTCAGACTCTTCTCGCAAGGAGTCCGACCGCAGAAAGGAAAAAGAAGGGGGATTGTCCGACCGTCGCCCCCGTACTTCAGATAAGGAAAGCGCTGATCGGAATAAGGATTTCGATCCAAAGGAGAACTTGGACAGATCTCTTGTCAGGTCGCAGACGGCTCCACCCAATGCAAAGGTCGACTCATTCCTAGTCCATGCTCGAAAGCTGCTTCTCAACCCGCTCCCACAAGATCCCTTGGCCGGCGCTCTGTTCAACAGGCTCGCTCGCTTCGAGCAATGCCAACTAGAGGTAACCAGTTAACTAACTTCTCACCCTTTTATCGTTGTCTCTAATTTTATAAAATACTAACTCTCAGGATGCGATGGAGTTCAACAAGATCCACCGCGAGATCAAGGCTTTCGAGGACAAGTGTGCGGAAGAAATTCTGAAGCTGCGGGGTGAGGTCGAGACCCAGAGGAAGAAGGTAGCTGATCTCGAGGACAAAATCGATGTGACAGAAGGTAACGCCGCCGCCTTTGCTGTGAGAGCCAACAATGCCGAAGCGGAGCTCAAGGCATGTCAGAGTGCGCTGGAGGACTTGAAGAAGAAATATGAGGCTGACATTACAGTGCTCTCCAGTGACATCCAGAAGAGGGGTAATCAGCTTAAGGCTATGCAAGAGCAATTCACTGCTAAAGAAGAGGAGCATAAGGCCGAACTGAAAACCTGTCAAGACGAGATTGCTCGCCTTAAGTCTGGTGAGGGCCTTGACTTTGAATCTATCATCCAGACGCCCTATTTCGCCGAGACGTACGAGGTATCTTCCTGCTATACTCTTCCTTCCCATATTTCGCTTCTCCCTATATCACCAACAGATATTTAATGCTCTATATGCCGTACTTACAGACTCTCGCCGAACAGGTCGAGCAGGACATCAGGGGAAGGATAACCTCTCGATTCTCAGACCTCGACTTAAGCGTTCTGGATGAGAACCCTCAGACTGAGCAGGACCACAATTCTGGCAGCCCCAAGCAGCAGGAGAGCAGTGAGCAAGATGCCAACCTTCAGCAGCAGACGAACACCAATACATAAATCATTATTCTTCTTTTGCCGAACAATCATGTTTCTGTTTTTTTTTTTTTACTTCTGGATAATCTTTTCGTTCTCCATGCTTTTATCGTTGCGTATTTACAAGATTGGATGCATGCTTTCTTTTCTCATGTTGAAGCACTTTATTTGCTCTTTCATTCTTAGTATTGCCCTGCATAGGGAATTTCGAGGTTAGGATGGGCGATGCCGAAGCATCGCCCCTCCGACGCTCAAGTCAGTATGGGTATTAAAATCAAAATACAAGAAGTAATTAGATGAATTAGAATACTTATCTGACCACCCTCGTTCGAACTAGGCTATGCCTTAGAAATAATACTTCTTTAAGTGCCTCATGTTCCAGCTATTCGCGATTTCTCGACCATCATAATCCTCCAAATGGTATGCTCCTCGCCCGACCACTCGTGTTACTTTATACGGTCCTTCCCAGGTCGGTGCGAGCTTCCCTACACTCTTGTCCTTGGTATTCTGGAATACTCTTCGCAACACCCAGTCCCCCTCTCGGAAGGTTCGCAACCTGAGCCTTCGATTATAAATCCTCTCTACTTGCGATCGACGTTGAGCCATCATTATCAATGCTCGATCCCTTCTTTCATCGATCAATTCTAAGTTTTTAAACAGTTTGTCTATATTACACACTTCGTCGTACAATTCCACTCGTAAACTTTTCGCTCTCATCTCAATGGGTATAACCGCCTCTTCACCGTAAGCCAGGGCAAAAGGGGTACTCCCCGTCGCTACACGAGGTGTGGTTCGATACGACCATAGCACCCCTGGAAGTTCATCGACCCATCCAGTTTTAAGAGCATGCAACCGCTTCTTCAAAGTAGCCATAATGGTTTTATTTGATGATTCGGCCTGTCCATTCGCCTCGGGATAACGTGGCGTAGAAAAGACTAGTTTTATCCCGTATTGATCACAAAATTCTCGAACTCTTCTTCCAGTAAACTGTGTACCGTTGTCGGTCCGGATTTCTTTTGGTATCCCAAATCGACACAATATATTCGTCCAGAGGAACTTTATAACCTCTGGTTCACGCACGTTACGAAATGCCTCCGCTTCGACCCACTTCGTAAAATAATCGGTTGCGATGAGTAAGTATTCTTTCTGATCGGCACCCTTCGGGAGTTTTCCTACAATATCCATCCCCCATGCCATGAAGGGCCACACAGGCACCGTCGCATGGAGCGGTTTCGCATACTTTTGAACTGTCTCCTCGAACCTCTGACAAGCTTCGCAGCTCTTTACATATTCTTTTGCGTCTTTTTGCAGAGTTGGCCAATAGAAACCCGCCGATATTACCTTATGAGCCAGTGTTCGAGCACCTTGATGACTTCCACAATCTCCTTCGTGAATTTTCATTAAAACGACAGGAATCGACCCATCGTGAACACATTTCAAAAGGGGACCCTCCAACGATCGCCTATACAAGTCATCCTCATAAATTACATACTTCGCGGTGGCTCGAGCTATCCGGGCTGCCTCTGCCTTCTCCTCCGGGAGTACTCCCTCTTCGATGTACCGCCGTATGGGGTCTATCCGAGTCCCGGCTCGCTGTATTTCATTTACCTCATGAAAATTCTGGACTATCGACTCATCTACCCATGTCACAGGTACCGCTTTCTCTTGCCTTCTTTGCTGAGAGGAAGCCAAGTTCGCCAACGCATCTACCTCCACATTCTCTTCCCTGGGTATATGTCTTATTTCGAAATTATCAAAATCGGCACCAACCCGCCGAGCAATTTCGCAATACTTCGTCAAACGCGGTTCCTTTACTTGGTATTGGTTATCCACTTGGGAAACCACCAACTGCGAGTCACAGCGCACTTGCAAACGACGCACACCCAACTCCTTTGCCAACTGCATTCCCCGCACTAGAGCCTCATACTCCGCTTCATTATTCGTGGTATCAAAGTTGAGTCGAATCGCACGCTCAAACTGCTCGCCCCAAGGACTCCACAATTTCAATCCGACGCCATTCCCATTCACATTGCTGGATCCATCGACCTGAAGGATCCAAGGCTCATGCCCGAGTTCTAATATTTCGATCTGCGCGACCTCCTTTTCGGCTTCGATTTGCAAGTTCGCCGAATATTCCACCACAAAGTCAGCTAGAGCTTGAGATTTTATAGTAGTCCTGGGTTCGAACTCAACTCCAAAACCTCCGATCTCTACTGCCCATTTAAGTAATCTCCCCGACAGACTAGGTTTGGAGAATACACTCTGAAGCGGGTATGACGTAACTACTCTGACTGAATGGGCCTCAAAATATGGCCTTAGCTTCCGCGATGCTACGATTAAGGCCAAAGCCAGTTTCTCCAAGGCCGTGTACCTTCGTTCCGCATCGAGCAATGGCTTGCTTGCGTAATGAACAGGATGCTGCTTTCCTTGATATTCCCTTACTAGGACCGATCCGACAGCATGATCCCAAACTGATAGGTATAATAGCAGGGGTTCCCCTTGTTCGGCTTTGGACAACAATGGAGGGCTCGACAAATATTCCTTGATTTGTTCAAAAGCTTTTGCGCACTCATCGGTCCATTCAAAATTTTTCCCTTTCCGTAAGACCTGAAAGAAATTGTGCATTTTATCAGAATATCTCGATATGAACCGGCTTAACGCTGCCAACCTTCCAGTCAATTTTTGTACTTCCTTCGGACTTTGCGGATGTGCTAGATCCTTTATCGCTCTTATCTGTATTGGGTCAGCCTCTATCCCTCGACTGGTCACCATGTATCCTAGGAATTTTCCTGATGCAACTCCGAAGGTGCACTTCGCAGGATTCAGCTTCATATTATACTTCTTCAAGATATCGAAAGCTAGGGTCAAATCTCTCACATGCTCACTTGCTTTCCCGGACTTCACCAGCATGTCGTCAATATAGACCTCCATGGTTTTTCCAATGAGTTGCTCGAACATTTTGTTCACCAAGCGCTGATAGGTCGATCCTGCGTTTTTTAGCCCAAAGGGCATTACCTTGTAGCAATAAATTCCCCTGTTGGTCATAAATGCGGTTTTTTCTTGATCATCTGGATGCATCATGATCTGATTATAACCCGAGAACGCATCCATGAAACTTAGCAATTCATGCCCAGCAGTGGCATTCACAATACTATCTATATGTGGCAGGGGGTATGGATCCTTTGGACAGGCTTTGTTCAGATCAGTGTAATCGACGCACACGCGATTCTTCCCATTCTTCTTTTTTACGACAACAACGTTGGCTAACCAGGTCGGATATTTCACCTCTCTTACAGATCCGATCTCCAGCAATTTTTGAATCTCCTCGTTTACAGCCTCACTCTTATCTGGAGAGAACTTCCGCCTTCGTTGTTGTATGGGCCTTGCATTCGGATCTACTTGAAGCTGATGGGTCATTAACTTTGGGTCTATGCCAACCATATCTTTATGGGACCAGGCAAATACCGCTCGCTCTTTAGACAAGAAGTTTACGAGCTCACTTCGAACTGAAGGATCAAGCTCTGATCCAATATTTGTTTTCTTGGAAGGGTCTGCGGGGTCCAGCTCTACCTCCGTCGTTCCTTCTACTTCATCTCCCATTGCTTTGACCGGTTCTAGCGGGAAATGTTGCTGCGAACACACCGCCTTAAAACTTGTGTAGTAACATTCCTTAGCCACACTTTGTTCCCCCTTGATGGTACATACTCCGTCTGCAGTTGGAAATTTAACCAATTGGTGATATGTTGAAGGGACCGCCCTAAGTTGATGAAGCCACGGGTGCCCCAGTAGCGCGTTGTATGCGCTAGGCACGTCGATGATCATAAATGCCACATCATGCCGGACTCCCCCGCAATAGGTAGGCAGGGTCACGGTTCCCACCGTCATTTGCACTCCTCCATTAAACCCGATCAGAGGGGTCTGACTCCGGACTATCCTTTCCTCGGGCACCTTCATTTCTTTAACTGCATGATGGAAAAGGATGTTCGCCGAGCTTCCGTTATCTACTAAGATCCATTTGATGAGACAGTCCGAGACCTGTAAAGAGATCACGAGCGCATCATCGTGAGGGTGCGCAGCCTCCGCGACATCCTTCTCCGTAAACTCAATCGTTCCATGAATATTGGGGGCCTGTGCCGCCCACACCTTGGTAGGACTCTGTCTTCTCGCTGTTTTGGCTGCTGATCTGGTGACTCCGCTGATCTCCGAACCTCCGGTTATGCAGTTTATAGTTCGAACAGGGGCGGGATGTTTATCAGACCGGTTCTCTTGATCTTGCTCCGGAGTAGCTTGCTTTTCGCGAGTCCAAGTCCTTTTCCCTTTATCGGATAGGAACTCCGTCAATATTCCTCTTTTTAATAGGTCGAGCACTTCCAGCCTCAGGGCTCGACAATCCGCCGTATTATGGCCATGATCACTGTGAAAATCGCAGAACTTCTTAGGATCTCTCAAGGATGGGTCAGCTTTCATCCTCGGCGGCCACTTCACCTTATCAGACATCCGACGAAGCACGTTTTGTACCAATTCTGCTGGCTCGATGGTAAGTGTATACTCCGGTGTGCCTGTAGTCAAAGTGTTGATATGAGGTGGCCTACTCCCGGATGGGCGACTGTAAGGATGCGGTCGTGCGGGACGACGGTCGCGTTGTTCCGGCTGGCGTTCCTCTCGTGCGACTACTGGCCGTCCACCACGTCTTGACCTTCGATACGGCTCGTCCTCTTCCCATTTGATTAACGCCCAAGCCCTGTTAAGCACGTCATCCATGGTCTGGCAGGGGTAGATCGATAATTCTCGATATAAGTCTGAGTCGACATCCAGACCCTTGGTGAAGGCTCGCACTGCGGTACTGTTTGGGCAACTTGGGACTGCCACTAACTCTTTATTGAACCTGGATAAATATGCCCTCAGTGACTCTCCGGGTTTTTGGATTATTGCATATAAATCATCCGGATGTTTATCGAGCTTCCGACTACTCGAATATTGTCGGAGGAATAGCTGATGCAACTCAGCAAATGTTGAGATTGACCCCCTCGGCAAACTAATAAACCACTGCAAAGCCGGACCGGTGAGACTTGATCCAAAGCTTTTACACATGCAGACTTCGCGTCGAGCACTAGGGATGGCTAGGGCGAACATCTTCTGTTTATAAACTGCGACATGATTCTCTGGATCGGTAGTGCCATCATAGAGTGCGAAGCTCGGGGGGGTGAAATGATCTGGAAGTTTGGCCTCTGCGAGCTCAGGCGCAAATGGGGACTCTGCGTAGCTCTCACGCGGGATGGTTCGCTCCGGAGGTGGTAGCCCCAGCACCCTGGCGATCAAGGACTCGAAATAGCTTAGTCGCTGTTCGAACCGTCGTTCCAGTTGCGTCAGCGCTGATCCTCCTGCATAATTTGGATTCGGCTGCCTGTGGTTGGCGTTTGGTTCTATCAATGTACCCGGCGTCCTTTGATTAGCCTCGTCCTCAGCAGCCCGATTGAATTCATCATGCAAATCATGGGCAGTGAATGCTCGGGCCCTACTCGTGCTCCCAGGTTCTTCAACTAACGGACGGTTCGCCAATTGATTCAATCGGCGGTTGTCTTGCTCAAGAGCCTGGCACTTCTGAGTAACGGCCTCAACTTGAGCTCCCAACTTTTCCATTACTCCTCGAGCTGTCTGAACCTGGATTACCAATTGCGCCACGTATGGGTCTTGCATCAGCGCCGGTGGCGGCGGAGGAAAGGACAGTTCGCTGAGCGGGGTTACGTTGAAGGCTCGCCTCATATCATCCAATGATCCGTGAGGTTGATCTGTTCCTCGTCCGCCGGGGTTTGCGCGTCCTCGTCCTGCACCGGACTGCTGGCCACGCCCTTGATTCGACCCTCTCCCGGCTCCGGGAAGTGTGGTATCTCCTGGCGGGGGAGCAGTGCCGCCAATGACGAGTTCGCGATTTCCGTCGTCTGCCATCCCTGCAGCAAACTGTTAGTGCCAAACTTGTTCTTGGGCCCCACGGTGAGCGCCAAATTGTTGCGGGTATTTTTTGTATGGAATTGGAGCCCAAGAACAATTTAATCAGCGATATAGAAAAAACAATACAAATTATAGTAGGTAGGCGGAAATACTGTTATTGATTGTTGAAACGAGTACAATAAAATGGAAAGAGAAGAATCGATCAAGAAATGAAGTAAACAAGGTGAATCGTGCTATATCGAACTAAGACTCGCTTCAATTCTCAGTTTGTTCATCGTCCCCAGATTGTGTTCTTCCAGAAATATATATAGCCATCTTTGGAATAACGCTTCCTATCAGAACTTCGTGATTTCCGCCGAACTTTAATGCTGATTTATCCGTTTCACGATCAGAAGATCCGTTCTTCTCTATTTAAGCACGCCTTAAATATCGAGCCATAAATTTGATTCTTCATAGCTCGAAGCCATAATGTTCGACCCGTATTGCCGACCTATCATAATGGGCCTCATCCTGAGTTTAGGCCCAAGGCATCAAACAGGCTACTTCTTAATGGGCCGCTTTCGGGCTTCAAAATATCGACCTCAACAGCTATAAAACACCCCTCATAAAATAATAATGGTAATTATCAAATTTCTCAAATTTATAATTTACTATCGAATTAATTCGGAATTTTCGCAATCAATTTACCTTGAGAAATTATTATTTTGATATTATTTATTTGCCACCTTTATTTTATTAAAGGAAATTAATTATTATTAATGATCTTAATTAATATCGATAAATTATTCGGGTTACCGACATTTTTGTAACGGGATAGTATCGATCTATAAATATTCGTGGATCGACGAAATATTACGGTCTCCCGTGCAATAACGCGAAGAGATGTGGAGTTGATGTGAGGTGATGTTAAAGTGACCGATGTGACAATCACTTTAACCTTTTTAACTTTCGATAATTCTGAATTTATCCTCACCTCCCTTCTATAAATATAACCTTTCCCCTCACTCCATTATTTTCACTCTCTCTATAAATTCTCCAAAGAAATTCCGGCGAGAATTCCGGCAAGCTCTGGCGAAGCTCCGACGAGGTTCCAGCGAAGGGTTTTCAAGGTAAAACCATACCTTTTCGGAATCCTCTCTTCGTTTCCTTTCCATTTCTAAACTTAGTTTCTCCATTTTTGTATTTTAAAAGTGAGAAGTTGGGAGACTAAGGGTTGATCAAGCTCATGAAGGTTCATTAGTGTCAAGAGGTATAAATCAAACCTCCCTCTAGCTATTTTATTGGTTTAAACATGTTATGATTTATGCCCTAGTTTACGAATATTATGATTTAGGCTTGATTTTGAGTTTATGAGTACGAATGCATGTTTAACATGTTATATATTATGAGCATAGAAACGATATATCGACCAAGGAATCGAGTTTTGGTGATTTTGGAGCATATTTGAGATGTTTGCCCTATTTGGAAATGATGAGGTTTTTTCTTGATTCCAACATGTTTTGATGTTAAAATATATGTCTAGACTCGTTATAATTGTTAGAAAACCATTTGGTGTTGTTAGAAATCGATTGGACGAGCCCGGATAACCATTTTAGCCAAAACATGAAAAATCTGCCGAATGCATTTTAGCCTCTGTTTCGGTTGACATGCGTGCATGTCGATCGACACAGCTGCTTGTTTCAAAATTTTGACGTTGATCACTCATTTCGATCGATGCAACCTCCATATCGGTCGATATAATTGGAGTCGATCGACACACATGCATATCGATCGGCACACTCGGTGTCGATCGACACACGATTTTTCAGTCGATATTTTCACGTCAGTTGACGTACATGTTGAAAGCACGCTTAAATGCATATAATGTTTTGGTGCCATGGGAGGATTTCAAAGTTAAAACCCCATGTGCGACTCTCTATAAAGGAATGACAAAATTATATATGTATATTTTCGTGCATGTGTTCACTAAGTACAATTTGTACTTAGCCCCTTACATTATTTTTAAAATGCACCAGTTAAAAGAAGAATTGAAGCAGAGTACGAGGTATCAGAGGAGTGGAGCTGAATACTCATCTTTTGTAATAGTTAGATGCGGAAAGTGTATCTTCATATACATACTTCCTTGATAACTTTCTGCTGCTAGACTCAATGTCTTTTGTTAGACTTTTGCTATTATTAAACTTGTTAAACTCTTATATTTGGTTTAATCAAGAAGCCAAGATCCCTTCTTGAGGAGGAACCTTTTATCATCTTTTGTCTAACTTGGGATAAGTGTGATGATTGCTATCTTATTCGCTTGAGTTGTTATTATTGATTGACATCCCAAGTGCAAGTCTCGTACCCGATGTGCCTCAATTCTCTTATTTATGTCTTGTTTATAAATCGAGGCGTGATAAAGTGGTATCAGAGCGAGGTTTGTTCTATTTCCTTCGCTCTGAACCGAGGACCTCATTGTTTTGAGGCCTCCAATTTATTCAACAAGTTGTAGACATCCTTGCCAGCTTCAGCTCCTGCACTCGTACTCGGCGCGTAAATTATGGTTTTGAAGTTTAAGGCGCAAGCCTTCCCTTTTGAAATGTGAAAAGTTTTGATGCATACATTGTTGCATCCTTTAAAGATCGAAAAGAGTTGATATATATATTGTTGTATCTCTTTTATCAAAGCTCATGAGGATTATAATGCATAAATAGTTGCATTCCAATCATCAAAAGTTTTCAATGCATAAATTGTTGCATCTTCATGAAAATTTTCCATATGCATTACGAATGCTTTAATAATAAAGGCCTTATTAGAGAACTTAGATGCTTTTAGGGAGCATATTTTAGTCTACCTTCGCACGAGACCTAAAATAAGCATGTATTAAGATAAGACTCTTATGCGCCGTAGTTGGCCCTATAATTATTACCTTATAATTGCGTTACATTTGCTATTTAAATTGCGCAACCTATTATTACCTTGCCGACCATCTGACTGTCTTGACTTTACCTGTTCGTAGATGGCCCGACGAAAGTTCACCCACTGCAAACTGTTATCCTTCAACGCCTCGGGGGAAAGGTGAGTCAGTTATTTCCGAAGCTACCAAATCTGCCACAGAGACTCCCTGAGCCGCTTTTTGACGGATTTCTACAAATTCTGGTTGGATGCCCATCCACATGGTGTGATTAGGACTGAAGGACTGCGCCGCCTGGCTGAACTGATGCCCCCTCAGTGGCAACCGTGGGTTCAAACCAATTTCGTGAACTGCTTGGATGATTTCCCTGCGGATAGATCAGACTTGGAAGGGTTTATTTCCCTCATCCGCCGCCAGCGTGCCACTTTCCAAAACCCACCTCAAGCCCATAACATCGAAGCAGGATCTTCCCATGCTATGAGTTATGAATCTGACAACGAGTATGAGGAAGATCTGGAGGAGGATTCCTCCTATGAACCCAGTGACGAGGATCTGGATGCCAGTCACTACCCCACTTATCCTGACAATGACTCCGAGGATTCCCAAAATCCTGACTTGGACCGCCCCCATACCGGTAGCCTGGAGGCAAGAGATGTGTGACCGATTCGGGAGCTAGTACCTTGATCCTAAAGGAGAGGAAGGGTCAGACGATGAAGTCGAGGACGAGGGAGGCAATGAGGATGAGGATCTAGAAGAGGATGATGAGGACGAGGAGGAAGCGGAACAAGAAGTAGGGAACAACCAGGGCGTAGCCGGAGAGGAAAATGATGGGCTTGCTCCATTGGCGAACGATTGGATGGCTGTTGATTGGCCACAACCATGGCAACAGGAGTGGGGTGATGAGCCGTGGAACATCGATGATGAGGACCCCTATAAGGAGGAGGAAGCTGCAACCCCTCCTGATGTGGTTGACTATTCAGATGATGGGATGTTCGGGTCATCCGACGACGACCTCTGATCGTCTTCCCTAATTTCCTATGGTGCATATATGTTGTAACTATTAGTGTGTAACTTCTGTTAACATATTGTAGAACTAAATCTGTGGACATGTAAGGTGCCTGTCTGGGCCTTTTATTAACCAGTTGTAATAGTTAAATTAGGAGGCTATAAAAACCATTATTCCTCCCTCGGGAGATGAAACATGCGGATGTAAATTTGTGTAGCCAGGAAAGGCCGAGTTTTCCAAGTACGCAACCCCATTCTAATGAAAAGTGCTACCAACCCACTTTCCCGGAATGCAGATGTATTATCTCTTGTAATGATTAAAGCTTTCTGTGTTATGAGAACACATTATCTTATCTTGGTGGCAATTTGTGTAAACTTGGACATTACCAAGTACTGTTGAGAATATTGTCCCTTAAAAGACTGTTAACCCTAAATTGTGGGATAACCCATCATGCTAAGTGTATCTGTATTTATCATTGTTGTCCTTGTTGCGATCCTGAAAAGGATTTTTCATTTTGCATTGTGCGTACTTAGGGTTCCGAATACCCCTTTTAATGATTAAATATTTTGCAGAATGCCGCCTAGAGAAGCCCCTGTAAGAGGTCGAGGCATGGACGAGGTCGTGGAAAATGCCGAGGAAGAGGTCGTGGAAGAGGCCAACCTCACGAAAATCCAAATGAACCACACCAAGAACAAGGCGATGGACCGCATCCCGAACAAAATTGGGAGTTCTATGAAGAGGAAGCACAAGTACCTCCTATTGAACCTAGAAGGATCAGGGAGATTTCACCCGACAAAATCCACCCCTGCTGGATGGAACAGAGGACCCACCAAAGGCTGAAACATGGATTAAATCCATGGAAAGAATTTTCCGAATTCTTGACTGCACTGACCGGGAGAAAGTCCAGTGCATCTCTTTCCAGCTAACTGATGAAGCTGAACACTGGTGGGATACCCATTTCAAGACACTCACCCCCGAGCAAGAAGATGCCTTAACTTGGGATTATTTCAAGGAGGAATTCTACACCAAATACATTCCTCTAACTTATCGAGTTCAGAAGCAGGCAAAATTTCATCGTCTGGTACAAGAAGAAATGTTCGTAACTGAATACGACCAGATGTTCAACAGTCTATCGAGGTACGCTCCAGATGCGGTGAACACTGAGCAGAAGAAGGCACTCCAGTTCATGTCTGGATTAAGAACAAACATCCAAGCTTCCATTGCTTGCCTGACCGGATCAGACTATAAGGACGCACTGCAGCGAGCATTGAACATTGAAGCAACATTAAAGAATGGCTTACGAGCCACCCTCTTGGCCAACAAACCAGAGCAATCAGCAGAAGCAGGAACAAAGAGAAACCAAGAAGATGTCCCGCAGAATTTGACAACCGGACATAAAAGAAATTGGCAAGGCAATCAAAATTTCCGCAACAATTAAGTCGAAAACCAAAGGAATTTCTAGAATCAAGGAATCAACCACCAAGGCAACTTCGCCATCAAACACTGCAATCGCTGTGGAAAAGACCATCAAGGAGAATACGCTACTTATCGTGCCAACTGCTACAACTGCGGACGTTTGGGACATTATTCATCGCAATGTCGCCAGAGCAACAATCGGCAAGATTTTTGCAACCAGCGCCAAAACAATCAAGGCAACACTCAACTGCGCGTATTGCAAGGCCAGCAGCAACCGCGAAACACTCGTAACCGCGCTATTCAAGCAAAGTCGATCAAACGAATGCCTCAGCAACAACAACCACAACCAACTCAACAACAAGCACGACAAGGACGAGCCTATGCTCCGGAACAACCGAAAGGGAAAGAAGATTAGGGAAACCTGAAAGGTATGGGATTGATCGATCATTCGCCAGTTATTGTGCTTTTTGATACTGGTGCATCACATTCGTTTGTATCCGAAGATTGCGTTCAGAATCTAGGGCTTAGCACCGAGAGAATGAAAAATGAGTTGTGCATAGTGACCCTAACCGGAGGGTCAGCCCTCTCGAACCTTATTTGTCCAACCCTAGAAATATATTTTGGAGCATGCGTATTAAGAGCCAATGATTTGAACGTCCTGCAAATGAGAGACGTGGACATCATACTAGGAATGGACTGGTTAGAAGAGAACCATGCTACCATTCGGTGCAAGGACCGGATTGTGTCCTTTGGACAGTCTGGAAGAGAACTTGTACATTTGTACAAAGTTCGGAAATGAACAAGGCTTCCCCTAATTTCTGCCATGCAAGCGTACCGATTGGCCAGTATAAAAGATAGTCGAGCTTTCCATGTGTACCTCAATGAGGATGACAAGAAGGGCCTTACTGTCAGTGATGTTGAAGTCGTCAGAGAATTTGAAGACGTTTTTCCCGATGAGCTACCTGGATTGCCGCCAGATAGGCAATTGGAATTTGTTATTGATCTTGAACCAGGTGCAGCTCCTATCTCAAAAGCTCTATATAGGATGGCCCCAAAGGAACTGCAAGAACTGAAGGTGTAATTGCAAGAATTATTAGACCTGTGATTCATTCGACCTAGCGTATCGCCTTGGGGAGCACCTGTCCTATTTGTAAAGAACAAGGACGGATCTATGCGTATGTGCATTGATTACCAAGAGTTGAACAAACTCACTCTGAAGAACAAGTATCCACTCCCGAGAATTGACGATCTTTTTGATCAACTTAATGGAGCAAAGGTCTTTTCGAAGATTGACCTTAGATCTGGATATCATCAGTTGAAAATACGTCGAGAAGATATTCCGAAGATAGCCTTTTGGACAAGATATGGCCACTATGAGTTTGTAGTGATGCCTTTTGGATTGACCAATGCGCCAGCAATATTCATGGATCTTATGAATCGCGTGTTTCATCCATATCTTGACAATTTTGTTCTAGTCTTCATAGATGACATTCTTGTCTACTCAAAGAGTGAAGAGGACCATCGAGAACATCTGAGAACAGTCTTGAGTGTATGCTAAGTTTAGCAAGTGCGAATTCTGGCTGAAAGAAGTGATGTTCCTAGGACACATTGTGTCCGCAGAAGGAATTAAAGTAGACCCAGCAAAAATACAAGCTATGAAGCAATGGGAAGCTCCTAAAACACTCAATGAAGTTCGAAGTTTTCTTGGACTGGCTGGATATTATCATAGATTCATTGAAGGATTTCTAAGATCGCCAGACCAATGACACAACTGATGGGTTTTGTATACTGAAAGCATTTATTATAATGAGTATACAACGGTTTATTTCTCCTATCTGTTAACAATCGTACATGTATGAACAATGGTATCCTCTTGTCTCACCGATAGGGACGATCATACGGCGTGTTGTAGATTGCAGAAGACAGTATGATCATTTGACCTAGTGAGACATAAACCTGATCACAGCTGAGACAGCGTATGAGGATACGTCTGTCCGGATGGCTACGACATTGTCGGAATAAGTAGTCTGTCTTGGTTACTTGACATGCTGGTACGCAGAGGTGGCGTATTGATGGACCGCAGTGAGGTGTATTCGTCTGTCTGACATCAGTGAATACAAGATCTCGTTATATTGATTGAGTCCAAACCCTAACGAAGGTTCAGGGGTTTGTACGGGTTGACTGTTGCTTTGACTTTCCATGGTGGAGAGCCTAAGTAACGTGCTCGTATATCTGTTATGCCGTTGGCATGGTAGCAAGATATCAGTCTAACCCTGGACAGGCGCACTGGACTGCTGTAAAGCACATCCTCAAGTATTTGAAAAGAACTAGGAATTTCTGCCTAGTTTATCAAAGTGAGGATTTGTGCCCTGTGGGTTATACAGACTCGGATTTCCAAGGGGACTAGGATGAGAAGAAATCGACCTCAGGATATGTGTTTACTCTGGGAGGTGGAGCTGTATCTTGGAGGAGCTCAAAGCAGAAATGCATTGCTGACTCCACCATGGAGGCGGAATATGTTGCCGCCTCCGACGCCTCGAAAGAGGGGTGTGGCTCCGGAACTACCTTTTAAAGTTGGGCGTGATCCCGAGTTTGCCGAGGAGCATCACAATTTATTGTGATAACTTTGGTGCAGTGGCAAACTCAAAGGAACCGCGGTCTCACAGGGCAAGCAAACACATAGAGAGAAAGTACCATATCATACGAGAAATCATATCGAGGGGCGATGTGCTGATTAAGAAGATTGACACTGCTGACAATCTTGCTGATCCGTTTACAAAGAGCTTGCCGCACAAAATTTACGAAAGACATATTCGTGAGCTGGGTCTGAGGTGGATGCCGACCACTGATAGTGGTTAAAGTGACAGCAGACTAGATAGACGGATTGTATACTCTGTAATAGCTTAGTTATGCTTTGAGTATAAGTGGGAGATTGATGGGTTTTGTATACTGAAAGCATTTATTATAATGAGTATACAACGGTTTATTTCTCCTATCTGTTAACAATCGTACATGTATGGACAATGGTATCCTCTTGTCTCACCGATAAGGACGATCATACGGCGTGTTGTAGATTGCAGAAGACAGTATGATCACTTGACCTAGTGAGACATAAACCTGATCACAGCCGAGACAGCGTATGAGGATACGTCTCTCCGGATGGCTGCGGCATTGTCGAAATAAGTAGTCTGTCTTGGTTACTTGACATGCTGGTACGCAGAGGTGGCGTATTGATGGACCGCAGTGAGATGTATTCGTCTGTCTGACATCAGCGAATACAAGATCTCGTTATATTGATTGAGTCCAAACCCTAACGAAGGTTCAGGGGTTTGCACGGGTTGACTGTTGCTTTGACTTGCCATGGTGGAGAGCCTAAGTAACGTGCTCGTATATCCGCATCTTGGGTAACATCAGTTCGTGTAGTACCGCCTGAGACTGGGTTTAAGTAACCATATTCGAGTAATAGGATGGGGACATTTCCTGAGGAGCTCAATAACATTCATCGTGCCAAAGTCCTGCAGGCTGATTAAGTTCAGGCACGAGTGATAAGGTTTGAGTGGTACTACTCAGGAATAATAAGATATTAATTAATTGTAGTTAGAGCTTGTCAGAGGCTCCGATTAATTAATGGATGTCCGGTAACCTTAAATATGGGGATTCTCAATTAATGCAACCCGTTCTCATAACGTGGTAATAAAGGGGTAGGTCAGTATTAATTCTGTGGTGAAAAAGAATTAATATTAATTAATTAATTGTGTCCTGAGTGGTGGACATGTGAATTAATTAATTTATAGGCCCACTTTATTATTTGCATTAGGTCCCAGGTCTGGCCCAATAAGTGTGCTGAATTGAGCCCAGGAGCCCACTAGGGTTTTACAACCCTAGGTCTATAAATAGACCTCTCACTCTCTGAAACCCTAGCCACTTCATAACACATTTTGAAAAACCGTAGATCTAGGAGAGAGAGAGGGAGGCGCCGATTTTGAGAAGGGAGGAGGAGAATTTTCGAATTCTGGTCCTGCTCAAGCCACAGATGTACGGAGTCCTCACCAGTAGTAGATCTGATCAGCACCCGGATACAGATCTGAAGATCTAATCTGGAGAACAAATTTCTTTCTTTCTTCCCTCTTCATTTTTGATTTTAATCTAGAAATTAGATCTCTAATTTCTGTTTCCGTAGATTAAATCGAATTGCATGGTTGATTTCAAATTGGAAATTCAAACGCAAAAGATCGGTTCAGACACGACGGAATAACGGTAATTCCTCAATCCACGATATGCATTAAATTCATAGGAGCATGTTAGGATTTTGTGAATTTTAATTATGTGCAATATCCATAAATCGATCCGGTTCAAATTGGTTTTTGGTGATTCGGTTCACGGTAAAAACCCTACAACAACTTCTGAGGAAAGGAATCAAGTATATGTGGACTGAAGAGTGTGAAACGAGTTTTCAATGCTTGAAAGACCTCTTAACCACTGCCCCAGTTTTGGCATTACCAGAAACATATAAAGATTATGAGTTGTATACAGATGTGTGAAAGAACGGTCTAGGTTGTGTTTTGATGCAAGAAGGCAAAGTGATTGCATATGCATCTCGTCAATTAAGGACGCATGAATTGAATTATCCAACCCATGACCTGGAATTAGCAGGAATTGTCCACGCGCTAAAGATCTGGAGACATCATCTCTACGGAGCTAGATGTGCAATGTTCACTGACCACAAGAGCCTCAAGTACATCTTCGAGCAAAAAGATCTGAATATGAGGCAAAGAAGGTGGTTGGAATTAGTGAAGGATTATGACTTGATCATTAATTACCATCCTGGTAAAGCTAATACAGTAGCTGATGCGTTGAGCAGAAAAGCTCCAACCAAAGCTTGTGCTGTAATTACGCAAGAGGAAAAGTTAATCGAGGAAATGGAAAAGCTAAACCTACAAGTGATTTCGCCACCAGAAACGGTGAGCATGAAAATAGCAGCCTTATTGGCAAGTCCTGATCTAAGGACAAGAATTGTGGAAGCACAAAGAAAGGACGAAGGTTTGGAGAAGATACGACTTCAAATCCGCGAGAAGAAAGTCATAAACTTTCAAGAAACTTCCGATAATTCCATAATGTACGCCGAAAGATTATATGTGCTAAAGGTCGATGATTTAAAAGAAGAAATCATGAGGGAAGCACACGAAACCCCATACAATGCCCACCCTGGAATTACAAAGATGTATCAAGACTTGAAGTCTAAATTTTGGTGGGAAGGCATGAAACGAGATATTGCCATGTTCGTAGAACGTTGTTTGGTGTGTTAACAAGTGAAAGCATTGCATCAAAGGACGTATGGAAAGTTACAGCCACTTGACGTCCCTGAGTGGAAATGGGATGCAATAGCGATGGATTTTGTAACTGGTTTACCCAAGTCCCAAAGAGGAAACACAATTATTTGGGTAATCGTGGATCGCATAACCAAGAGCTCACATTTTCTGCCAATTCAGATTACGTATGGATCAGATAAGTTGGCCAAAATTTATGTTAAGGAAATCATTCGATTACATGGCGTGCCAACGACAATTACATCTGATAGAGATGCAAAGTTCACATCTTGATTTTGGACTAGTTTGCAGAAAGAACTTGGACCCGTTTGAATTTCAGTACCGCGTTTCACCCTCAAACAGATGGTCAAATAGAGAGAACCATACAGACTTTGGAAGATATGCTCAGAACTGTTGTTCTTGACAGAGGGGTGAAATGGGAGGCAGTTTTGCCATTAATTGAATTTGCTTACAATAACAGTTTCCAAGCCACAATCGGAATGGCCCCGTACGAAACATTTTACGAAAGAAAGTGCAGATCCCCGTTGTACTGGGATAAAATTGGAGAACATAAAATCTTAGGACCCAATTCAGTTGCTGAGATGATAGAGATTGTTCGACAGATCCGCGCTAGAATCAAAGAAGCTCAGGATCGACAAAAGTCTTACGCTGACCAGAGACGAACTGAGTTGACTTTTGAAGTCGGAGACAAGGTATTTCTCAAGATATCGCCATCTAAGGGAATCATTCATTTTGGAGCTAGAGGCAAACTTAGGCCACGATACATTGGTCCTTACGAAATTTTGGAAAGAATTGGAGTTGTAGCCTATCGTTTGGATTTACCACCCAACTTTGGGAATGTGCATAATGTTTTTCACGTGTTGCAACTGCGGCAGTACATTTTTGATCCGAGACACGTTATTCATCAAGATGAAGTTCAGCTCCAGTCGAATTTGACTTACGAAGAAGGACCAAAAGCAATCATGAATTTCAAAACACAAGAGCTCCGCAACAAGAAGATCAACCTTGTCAAAGTTCTTTGGAAGCATCATGGCACAGAAGAAGCAACTTGGGAACTCGAAAACAATATGAAAGAAAAGTATCCCGAACTCTTTTTGTAATCTGCAAAATTTTGGGACGAAATTTTTTTGTAGTGGGTGAGGATGTAACGCCCCTCATAAATTATTAATTGTAATTATCAAATTTAAGAAATTTATAATTTGCTATCGAATTAATTCAGAATTTCCGCGATCAATTCACCTTGAGAAATTATTATTTTGACATTATTTATTTGCCACCTTTATTTTATTAAAAGAAATTAATTATTATTAATGGTCTTAATTAATATCGATTAATTATTAGGGTCACCAGCATTTTCGTAACGAGATAGTATTGATCAATAAATATTCGTGAATCGATAAAATATCACGGTCCCCCATGCAATGACGCGAAGAGATGTGGAGTTGATGTGAGGTGATGTTAAAGTGATCGATGTGACAACCACTTTAACTCTTTTAACTTTCGGTAATTCCGAATTTACCATCACCCCCCTTCTATAAATATAACCTTTCCCCTCACTCCATCATTTTCACTCTCTCTCTATCAATTCCCCAAAGAAATTCCGGCGAGAATTCCGGCAAGCTCCGACGGGTCAGCCCGAAAACCGGTAGGTGATATGTGCGTAATTTGCATGATTTTGGGGATGTGAATTGAATGGATTTATGAGAATTTGGTACACAAATCACACACATATCTCTTCTTTTCATTGATTTTCCTTCACTGGGTGTTCGTGAGTTGTTTTGAGTGTGCAGGGCGCGAAAAAAGGTTAGAAATTCGAGTTTTGAAGCTGAATTGAAGCTCGGGCCGAAGCAAATTCGGTTCCGGATGCATATGTCCCGTTAGGGACAGAAAGACACGAAATTGCTGGAAATTCGAAGCCGGTCCCGTTCGGGACCGAGGCTCGGGACGAAGATGTTGCGTACGGGATACGTCTTTTTGGCGTGAATTCGAGGAGAAAGAAACGAGAAGCCGTGAGCCATTCCGCTCGGGATGGAACCGTCCCGTTCGGGATGGGTCGGGACCTTCGGGTCTTGACCTCGATCCATTCCGCGCGGGATGGTATTTTACACAGGCTCATCCCGTTCGGGATATATCTGACTGGGCTGCGGGTTTCTTAACTATAAAAGGCCAAAGAATGTTATTTGGAAAGGGTTCGACTTTTGCAAACCCTAGAGAGACTAAGGCACGAGTTAGCAGCGATTTTCACTTCCCAAAGCTGGAAATTGAAGGTGGAAGGAAGGATTGGAAGCTAGATTGAAGATTCATCATTAAAATCCTAAGCTTTCTTGTTCTCCTTTCTCTTCTATGTTCTATTTTGGGGTTTTGATAGTTTTCATTGTATTCATGAGTGGCTAAACTCATAGTTGAGGATTTGGATGTGATTGGGATGATTTGAATATTGTTTGGATTTGAATTATTGAAGTTTTCAAGGTTTTGATTATTATTGTGGATTTAATTTGTGTTCTTTTCATGATTGATCACCATGTGTTGGAAAGTATGCCTCAATGAACTAACTTGATAGGTTTGTGAATTAGAGGGGATTGCAATAATAATTGGGTATTGTTTCACTTAGAAGATAGGTGAATTGGTATCTAGGTCAATGTGTTCGTGAGCTTTTGGGAGTTAATTGAAATTAATATACCTAGACTTAGGTTGAGATTGAAATTAATCGACTGTTATTGCACCGGTATTAAGGGTTGTAACTAGAATTCGATGAACCGACCCATTCTATCTATTGAAATTGGTTAGTAAAGTTGACAATTCCAAACATATTCATATTCCACCCCAATCCATCATATATTCCTCAACCGTTCTCTTTTGGATTTTATTTAGTTGAATTGAATTTTACTTAATTGCTTTTAATTGAAATTGAATGCTAGATAGTTTAGAGTTTGATATTCAAAGTTATTTTATCGCGTCTAGATATTGAGTTCCAAAATCAGTCCCTTTTACTTAAACAACGGGCGAATTGAGTCTTCGTGTTCGATAATTTTTACTTGATAAAAAATACTGCATCAGTAGGTTAGGGTTAGATTCAAGAATTTTTAGCCTTATAAAAATTCAGCCCAATTAATCCCGGGTCGAATAGCCCGCAGCCTGATTGAGTTAGCCCGAAACCCAATGGATTAGCCCGATTGATATCCCTAAATATAATATCAACTAATATAGGGATGTTAATTTAGCCCGGAACTGATGAATTGATCCGAATAACCCGAGCTAAATACTGGGTTAGGGTTGAAACTTTCTTAACCAATAAGAAACCGGGCTAAATGGTCCTAACTAAACAGATTGCGGTTAAAGGGGTTGGCCGACGGGCTACTCCATTTTCATTTTGAAAAAATATCAAAATATTTTAATATAATTAAGTTATTAAATGTTGCAAAAATAAATATCAACTTTTTTATACTAGACTTGTTTTATATTTAGATGAAAGTGTTTAAGTAAATTTTATGTCACATAAATGATATACCTATATTTTCACTATTGAGAAATATTATTTTAAATAAATGATTTAAAAGAATATTTAAGAAACTGTTGCTTTCTAAAATATTAATTATTATTTTAAATAAATTTAATTCTTAGAGTTATTTAGATTCACAAAATTATAAATTATCAGTAAAACTGTAATATCTTGTTAAATAAATACTTATTTAAGTTTACTTTATGTAATAGCAAATTATTTAAGATAATTGGGAGACCTCATCATATTTTTATGATATATAATAAATTATTATTATATATAGATATATATTGCAATATGATATGTCATGCTATATTCTTTTGTAATCATTATATTTAATTAATTAATTTAATATGATATTATTTGAGTTATTTAATTAAATAATATGATTATTTAATTTATCTAATGTCTTAACATAGAACATTTTATGTTAGTACAAAATTATAAAAATAATTATCCATATATATATATATTTAATTAATTTTGTTAATAAAATATTGAATATTTAAGTTTAATAAAAAATAAATACGAAAAATCTTAATTTTATCAGCCCGATGGGCCAACCCGAAAATCGAAGGGTTAGGGTCAGGGTTAGAGTTGAGAATTTCCAACCCGACAAAAGTTGTGACCCATTTAACCCGGACCGATTAATCAGCAGCTCAATAGGACTGACCCGAAATCCAGCGGATTGACCCGTTTGACATCCCTAATCTAATACAATTAAAAGGGATAATGATCATATTAGCCCTTTGACTATTGTGTTAGGAGCACATTTGACCCTTTATGACTCTTTGGATCAATTAGACCCCTCAATTATTCAAATTGACTCATTTTAACATTTTATGTCTTAAAGTCTCTATTATACCCTTGTTTAAAGATAAGTTTATATATAACTTCTTAATCTAAAAAACAAAATAATATATATTCAAAATAAAATAGTAATCAAAATAAATATATATATATTTTTAAATAATTATGGAATTTGAAAAAAAGAAAGGATATTTTATTGTCAAAATCTTCAAAAAATTTACGCATTCAAAGTTTTTTATACATAGTAAAAAAAAAACCTGAAAAACATTTTACGTTAAAATATGCTGCTTTATTTATTTTATATATAAAGTTTAGATTTTTTTAATCTCAAGTTTTTATATTCAGAGTTAGTTTTAGAATTTTTTTTTCTACTTCAAGTTTATTTTAAATATATAATATATTAGAGAATTTTAATTAGGGGTGACAATTCGTGCGGATCGGATTGTTATCATATCGATCCGTTATCGATCCGATCCGTTAAGGCCTAATCCATATCCGACCCGTTAAGAAAAATCTAAATCCGTATCTGTAATCAATCCATTACGCTCAAATTTGTATCTGCACAAATCCGATCCGTATCCGTTAAGGATCCATTGAAAATCCAATCCGAATGATCCGATATGCATCCGATCTGATAAACATCCGATAAGGATCCAATCCGATCGATACAATAATAATCCGTTTCAATAAATGCAATAAAAATTCTATAAAAAATGCATTAAAATAATATACAATATTCATATTTGATTGTTCTAGTATTGTGGTACATAAATAAATAAAGTTGCAACTTCATTTGATTAAAATTTTCAATCAAACATCCCAAAATATATAATAAGTCATCATAGATAAATCTTACATTCAAATACTAGATGACAAAGCTTTTGATTTCCGAATGCACAACAATTTTTCACCTTAGTTGTCAACACTCCACCTACTAATTCGAAGGAGAAAAATATTAATAAGAATTTTAAAATTTATAACAATAATATAAATTATAATAATTGTCTTTCATTGATTATGATATCGTTACAAGAATTGAGGCAATGAATGAGCATTTAGACGAATAAAGAATACTTTCCAAAGTCAAGTTCAAGATCCCACCAAATGGTTCATTAGTTGTTACAATTTTATTAAAAACTTAAAGTTGAGAAAAAAAATAAATAGAAAATTATTAAATTTTTTGTTCTGAAGAAAAGAAATATTAAAGAATTATAATGAAGAAATAAATAAATACAATTTTGGTGAAGAGTGAAAAAGAAAAAAATAACAATAATGTAGAATCAAGAGATTTGAGTTTTTGAAGGGAATCATGATCCTAAATTAATACATTAAAATCAATTTATTAATTATTATACATAAATAAATTGATAAAAATATAATAATTTATTAATAGAAATCCGTATCCGAACCGAATCCAATCCATTTAACAAATTATCCGATCCAATTTGTATCCAATCTGAATTCGATTTGAAATTTTTGTGTCCTTATCGTGTCGATCCGATAAAGATCCGTATCTAATAAGCTTTAATCCATATCCGTTATTATCGTACGAATTCGTGTCGGATTATTGGATCGGATAAAAAATTAACAACCCTAAATTTTCAACTTTATTTTACCATAAAAGTCAAATTTTTTTATTTAAATCTTACTTTTTTAAATTTCATTCTTATTCAGGTTTATTTTAAAATATATTACTTCTATTTACTTTGAGTTTGGTTTTATTTTCAAATATTTATTATTTTATTTTTATTGAGTCTTGGGTATTTTATATTTTATTTCCATATTTATAATTATTTATTATTTAATATTAATTAATCAAGATTTGTATTTATTTATGTCAATTTCGTTATTTGAATTTTTATATATTAGAGCATCTTGATTTTCTTTATGTTGTAAAAGTCAAATTTGATTAAAACTTTAAATTTTTTTCATTTTTATATAAAAAATTATATTTATTTGAATTTAGGTTTTATTTTTAAATATATATAAATTTAATTTTTTAAATTGAAAAATTATATAAAATATTATTTAAATAAATCAATTTTAATAATTAAGGAACTTAATTAATCCAAATAATCATAAATAATCTAATATATTCCTACCACAATAATAAGGAGTTAGACATCATTATTCCGACAATCCACATATTCGGCAATCGGTATTCCATCCAGTTTAGTGTTTTGATCACTTACCACGTCACCCCTCATTTATATTTGCTTGAAATTTCCTCCATTTCACTTCATTTCATCTACATTTGGTCCACCAACACCACCGCCGCCGCCTTTCTCATGGATCGATCTCTGCCTCAACCGGCTGAACAGCCGCAGAATCACACCCCATCCGCCTCCGCCGCAATGCCATCTTCTCAGGGACCAGCAGCAATTATGAGCTCCGCCACTGCCCATATGGGCAAGCACAGAATGTTAGCTTCAATTTCTTTCCTCAATCAACAAATCCAAACTATCCAGGTCATTTTCCTCACCTTTCTTTCTTTCTTTCCTTTTTAATTCTATTATATTTTACCTGATTTCATTTCCCCCCTATTTTCATTTCAGAGATTTCTGTTTTTTTGAGGATAAACATGAATTGACTTTGATGAGATTATTTGTTTTGTTTTGTTTAATTGGGGGTGCAGGATGAGCTGGTGGAGCTCGAAACCATCGGCGGAGTGTCGACAGTTTGTCCAGAGTAAACCTTTTTCTTTACTTTTATGTCATAAATTAATCTCCTTTTACCAACCAGAGTGATCGTGAGCTTTAATTTTTCCCAAAATTAACTTAGCATTAAATTGAACTCGAGCTCAAACTTCAAAATTCTCAATGTCCCATTTAATTTGAGTAGTTTTGGCCAATTTGACTGTTGTTCGTTAAGAAATTCTCAATTCGATTGATATCTGTTTGATCAGCCATTTTTAGTAGTTTAACAGAATCAGCTTTAGATTATATTGTTAATTTAGTAGCATTAAATATCTGTTATTTAATTTATTATATTAATAGAATGCTTAGGTGTCTAGCATATTGATATAGGTTGTATTCTTTTCATTTACACCTTATAAATTAAGGTCTTTTGGTCTCTCACATCACACCCCCAATCTGGCTCCTTTTTCATTCCTTTTATTTGATTTATAATTAAGGATATATAAAAAAAACATATTTGTGTCAGTTTTAATATATTGATTTCATCGTTTGCATCATTTGATGCACTAACATTTCAAACTGTTCATGTAAATATGGTTTGATCAGTTTAAATTGAAGGTGATATAATTCAGCTAGCTAGTTTGGTTTGAGAAACTTTCAATCTCGTATCTATCGATTTGGCTGATACTTCACCCCTAGTTAGAATTTGCAATTGATGGAGATGAAATTAGAAAGACATAGAAGGCTAAATATGAGAGATGCAATTAACTTATTGTGGTGCTCACAGTCTAATTGCAAGCGTGGAATCAGTCCCAGACGCTCTACTTCCCGTGTAAGAAATCCTCTGCTCTGCATCAAATATATCTTCCACAAAAACGACGTCGTTTTTACGAAAGAATGCACCCTTGTATGTTAGGATAATAATTGAAGTGGGGTTGTTGCAGGACGAGGGGGCCGGCGGAGGTAAGCTGGGAGAGGTGGTTTCAAGGTGCTCAAAGCTCCCGGAGCCGCCGGCGGTGGATTTGACGACAAGAGGATCCATTGCGCGCTTCTGATTCTGGTTTCATCTTGAAGAATCAGTTCTTGTCCAAAAATTATTTGATTGAGAGTAATTGGGAGGGTACAAAACAATCATAAGCTATGATGGATGAAGAATTGAGAATATAATCTTTTAGTTGAACGTATCTTTTTCAGTTTTCTTTTGATAGACGCTTTAGTTTCCGTTTTATAACGGGACAATGAAAGAATGTATTAATGGATCCAACCATAAATGCGAAGAGATTGTTAATTTCTTTCTTTCCCAACCATAAATGAGAAGAGATTGTTAATTTCTTTTTTTTTTACTCGAATTTATAATCAATTTATCAAATTCTGAGCTCATCCAAATTTCATTTATAATAAATCCTCATATCAAATTACTAACTCTTCCATTTAATTTTTTTTTATAAAATGCAAAATTATAAATTAAGATTTGCCACATCCAATAGTTAATCTGTATGAATAGACCTTAAGACATCTGATAAGAAAGATGCATAGTAAAATGTGCTACAAGATGAGCAGTCTTAGTAACGCTTCTATAAGCATAAAAAATATTTAGGATTGTACTTTTCTCCACATTCAACATCACCCTATGCATGTCATCCGGAACCAAATCACCATCGTCATCACTTCCTTCAACAAATCCGGTCAAAGTTCTTGTAGCAATGCTAGAATAAACAAACACAACAAATGGAGATATCTTTTGCTCCAAACAGAAGAAGAATGCCATGAAAAATAGCAATGATTTTACCTCGTGAGACATATCCAGGTTGTGTAACAGGACGAGCCATGCTGCCACAATTTCACCTTTGTTGTTTCTGACCACCACACCAACATCAAATTGGTTCTTTCCTTTGTTGAACATGGTATAACATTCACCATAAAAGTACCACACTCTGGAGCTATACAATGTTGGCTTAATGTTTGGATCCCAAAAGGCACATATTTTATGCTCTCTCGCATCCTGGAATGTCTTCCACAATATAATTACTTGCTCTTACGTGACAGTTGATAAGTTAGTATTTTCACCAACTTATCCATTAGTTCTTCGACTATTTGGTTGATGTTTGAGTAGATTTATGTGTCTTCTTGTGCATGAAATGGCTTTGGTACTTGTAATGTTGTGAGTGATGAATTATGTAGGTTTTTGAGTCGAAAACAGTGAAGAACGAAGAAAGGCTCGGATCACCAGATCTGCGTCGATCGATGCAGTAGCTTGAAGCAGCGATCGACGCCGAGGTAGATGCAGACCCGTGGAAGCCGAGTCCACGTCGATCGATGCACAACCCGCATCCATCGACGCGGCCATCTCAAGTGTGTCGATCAACGCGAAACATGCATCGATCGACGTGAATCCGAGAAATCCTAGTTTGATGCTGATTTGAAGATTTAGATAGATTTAACCCTAGATACCATATGATACATCTATCACCACTATTTAAAGCCATGTAATTTCGAGTTTTAAGTGTGCTTCATTCCAGATTTTAGTTTTTAGAGATTCCAAGCTATAATTGAGTTTTATGATTGAAGACAGATTTTTGTGGGAAGATTTTCAGACCCAAGTTTTTATGCAATTCAGGTTTTATTTATCTTTGATGAATTTTGCTATGAATATGTGTAACTAAACATCTTTCAGATTCTAGGGTTTTGAACTATCAAGTATGCATGTGTGATTAATTGAATTAATTTTCCTTTCTCATCGTAGTTTGTGATTTCTGTGCTTATTCGTAATCTTGAGTTGCTGGCCACATCTTAGGATTAATTAGTTGAGAATTAGAGCCGTAATTGTGATAGTTTTCAATGGAAAGATTTTTCACAATATAAACTGATTTCTTGTCTGAAAAGAGGGAAATAGATTATAGGTTTAGATTCGTAGGGTTTCTGGAGTTAATTGATTAATCTTGAGACCGACAGGAGATAGATAATTAAATAATCAACTTTGTGAATTGTCCAACAAAGAAATTCATAATACTTATCTGATGTTTCACTACGAATATGACTTAAATTGGGAATTAATCGATTTATCCATACATGTAATACTTGATAGGTAGATATCCCTGGAATCTGTGCTTCTCATATTTGAATTTACCAGTATTTTCTCTCATCACTTTTGATATTTTTAATCAAATGATCTCTGGAATTTTCGTAAACCATTAAAACTAAAATTTGATTTCCCCTAACCAGTATTTCAAGAAACTACGTTTTAGTACTTAAGATTTTTCATTACTTATTTCCCCTGGGATTCGATAATTTTATTTGCCGCTATATTATTAGCTTTGCTAAGTCGCTAGTAAAATAATTTAGTGATCAAATTTTGGCGCCGTTGCCGGGGATTGAATAGAAATAATCTTACTATTAATTTTGTGATTGAGATACTGATTTAGGTTGTAATTTTCGTACTTTCAGCAATTTTTCGTAAGTTTTTGTTTCGCATCGACCGATACACATTCTGCATCGATCGACGCAAGTTCTGTGCCCACGTCGATCGACGCAGGATTATTTTTCTAGCTCTTCAATTTTGTTTGCAAGTTTTCTTTTTGTGTCTAGTTTAGTTAATTTTCAGTTTCACTTCACTACCTCCTCTGCTTTACATGTAGTGCATGAGTACAAGAGCGAAAGGAAAGAACCAGCAGAAGAAACAAGGATAAGCAAGCTCGAGTAACCAACCAATGGCTGAAATCATACAACCAGCGGATCTACCGCCTCCACCAGTAATGACCCAGGAAGAGCAAGCTGTGCTTCTCCAAGAAGTTCAGGCCATGAGGGCACAAATTCAACAACTAAATAAGGAGAGAAACCTCGAAAGGAACAATCGGAATAACAGGAATCATCGCCGCAATCCACTGTTCGAGGATAACCCTGATGATGGAGAGGATGATGACCAGGATCAGCCGGATGAATTTGAGGATGAGGAAGAAGAGGAGGCTATGCAAAACCGATATAAACCTCAGTTCAAGGAGGCTGACTTCAGAATTGGCATCAATGCCAATAACTTCGAGCTGAAGACCGGATTGGTGCAAATGGTGCAGCAAAATCAATTCGGAGGAAGGGCTACTGAGGATCCTTATGCACATCTGGATAAATTTCTTATGCTCTGCAACACTGTCAAGATTGGTGGGGCCAGTAAGAGTGCCATCCGAATGCGTCTATTCGCATTCTCTCTGCGTGATAAGGCACAATCTTGGTTTACTACACTGGAAAAGGGAAGTATCAGTACATGGACCGAGCTAAGGAATGAATTCCTAGAAAACTTCTTCCCTCCAAACGTCATCAGACAAAGAAGAAAGGAAATTATCCGATTCGCTCAAAGACTCGATGAGAGCTTCTATGAGACATGGGAGCGTTACAAGGAGCTACTGAGATCTTGCCCAGGACATGGTTTCCCTCTAGGAGAACAGGTCGAAGCATTCTATGAAGGCCTCAATGAAAAGACCGTTGATTTGGTGGACACCACATTGGGAGATATCATAATGACAAAAAGCGGGAAGAAGGCCATAGAATTCTTCCAAAGGATGACTGAAAACACTCAACGGTGGTCCTCAAGTCGACATCGGCCTGTGAAAGCTATCGAGAAAGTGGTGGAGAAAGTTGCCGAACAACCTGATTTGGCAACCGAGCTGAAGAAACTAAGGGAAGATTTTGCTGCACTGAAGCAGGAGAAAACAGTTGCTGCAATAGAGCCAGTGCAAGCTCCACCTGAGGGGGATTGTGCTGACGTAAACTTCATCTAAAGGGGTGGTTACCGAAACAACTACCATGGAGGATATCAGCAGCACAACCAGCCCTACACTTATAATCATGCGAGGAACCATCCTGGATTTTCCAATGCGAACCCCAAGCCGCGGAGCAGCCACCACCTGGATTCGCAGTTCAAGAGGGAGAAGTGGTGGAAAAGAAGTAGCCGAATCTCGACGAGATTTTGGCAAAATTCATGCAGGGGTCTACAGATAAGGTAGGCAAATTGGAGCAAGAAGTCTCGGGGGTGAATACAAAGGTGGACTGATGCGGCAAAAAGTTCAATAAAAATTAAACTCTTAGCTACACAAGAATAAAATTTGTCAAATCCAGGTCCTTCTTCGCTTCGCCCGCTAGAATACCTGGATACTATAGCAAAGTCTAATAGCTAGGTAAGATAAAATCGTTGAGTGATTTCTATCAACTAGGCAATCAATTTAAACCTATGCCAACAACATATAACAAACAATGAATTAAACCAACAATCAACATTCAATTAATTCTCTCCACACATTGGTAAACCAAGAAATACAAATACTCAAATGAGGTAGATAGGATGTTGAAATAAACATAGATGTAATCCAATTAGGTTAATCATTGAGGTAAACACATTTTAATCCCTAGGAGATTGAGCAATCGACCCTACACTCGTTAGCCACTTGCTACGGATAACTAATGGTTGATGATGCTAAGACTTGCAAACAACTACGTTATTAAGCCCTAGACCACTCCAAAAAGAACGTCAATTATCGCCCTACGACCTAGCACCGCACAGGGATTGGAACTAAAATCGTATTAATCTACACTATTCACGATGATTCCGTCCGCGTGTTGGCTGCAACGTTCATGTCAACTACCCCTAAGTTGGCTATTACCTACACCTAAGAGGTAAGGAACAAGTTCTAGTGCAATTCAAGCTCTCAAAGGAAAGTAAACAAACAATTCTCAAACCTAATCTTCATGCATCCTTGTTCAAATCAACATCCAAATTGAATTAGAGAAACATACCTCTCAATTGTAACAATACAAAGTTGAAATCAAATACATCCATTACAATTGGTAAGTAGAAAATGAAATCTTCCCCAATTGGATTTGTTTGGTCTTGATCTACCCTCTTGGATCTTCAATTCTCCTCCAAGGATTGATGAATTAGCTCCTTGATACCCTTGGGTGAGGTTTAGAAGGGATGGAAAATGGAATCGTAGAGAGAATTTAAGTGGAAGTTATTCAAAGTTATGAGTTCGTTCTGAAAATAACCGTTTTCCCTCTTTTATAATGAGCAAACAGGGCCTCGGATCGCCCGAGCTGAAGTTGGCTCGCCCGAGCCTCTAGAAGATCCACGGGGAGATGGGAAGCCCGACCTGGCTAGGCCGAGCCTGCCTTGCTCGGCCGAGCGAGGTTTCTGTTCCACGGCTCGGCCGAGCCTGCACACCGATCGGCCGAGCGAGCTCTCTGTCGGGCAGCTCGGTCGAGCCTGCACACCGCTCGGCCGGGCAACTCCTCCAAGCTCCCGAAACTTCTCTTTTTTTGCACCGCTCGGGTGAACTTAGCCTCCTCGGATTTCATACTTGGACGATTTTCCTCCAAAACTCTCCAAAATACGCTATATTATGCTCAAAATGTATCCTACATCATTTCAAACACGAAAACACAAAAACAAGACAAAAGAACGACAAACACATATGATATGAGGGTAAAATGACCACAAACATGCACGCTCACACATCGAAAAATAGGTCAATTTACACACATATAATAATCCCCCAAACTTTAACCTTTGATTGTCCTCAATTAAAACAAAGTAAAGCAATCAATAAACCTCATCAAACAACCTCATAGCTCATCATAGTTATCTTGGCATGCTCTTATCGAACGAGATTATCACCTAACTTTGTGACACGGTTAATGCTAACGACTCAAACCACTCATCAATATTGGATAAAGAAATGAAAGCACTCCCTTACGTGTTTAGGGTTTGATGAATTCACTCATTCACAAGATATCGAGCACAATTTCCATAGGCTTGAAATAATTCTCACCACTATACTACAACGAGTTGGCTCCTAAAATCAAAAAGGTCTTTGTTTTTGGTTATTACGTGGCTTACTAAAAGGTAGGTGGTTTTGGGCTAAAAGGACGAACTTCTCCAAATCCCAAAACCCCCAAACTTATTCTCTTCAATCCACTTCTAACCTTGAGGCTTTTCAATCACAATTCTCATAAAAAAAATTTCTTCATTTTTTTTCTTTCTTTTCTCATTTTCTTTTTCTAGCACCCTCATTTTTTCGTTCATGGTGCTTTTCTTTCTTTTTTTTTTCTTTTTAAGTACCCAAATTTTTGTTGGTACCCATTTTCCTAGGATTCAAATCAATCATACACTCAATACTTTTATTGCCTCAAATCACAACTTAAGGATTTCCAAACGATTCCCATCCCAACTCTCATCTCCGTATTCACCCTCATACGCTCATTCCCCCCAAGTTTTGTCCTAATATTTTCAAAGAAAATTCTCCATTTAAGCACAATCACGGGAAACAAGGGTATGAACGGCAAAATTATGATATCAACAACCTTATACTTCCAAAGTGAAAGGAGGAACTAAGAATCGATGGCCTAAGATCATTTTTTAGTTACCAAACTCATGCCCAATAGATAGACAATATATTCAAGTTCTAGATTTTGTGCTCTCAAACTTGCCACTCACAATCAAAAAGAATATGACAATATCAAGGCTAAAAAACTCTCTGCTTTTGTCAAGTCCTAGGCATTAACCTCGCACAAAACTCGGCAATTCAAAAGTTCAATTTAAGCACTCCTTAACAACTAGATTATGCCCTATCATTGGTCAAAGCAAATTTTAACCTTACAAAGTAGATCATGACACAAATCTCCAATTCGCGTTTGGGTTCATCATACACACACGACAAGCACACAACAACCCTAACAACAATCTACATCCCATGAAACGATTATAATAAATCTAATTGGTAGAAGGAACAATAGAAAGCGTTACCCATCGGCACACACGATCAAACCGCTCTCCATGCCTTATTTGTACCTACTAAATCAACACAAACACCACCAAACACTTGAGCATAAAACAAATCAATAACGCTCTCATATCCACTAAACTTTCCACAAACCAACAATTAACAATGATAAGTCAATATCCACTAGCTCAACCATACAAACCAAACCAATAATCCAAACCACAAACCATGCATAATAGGAAGTAGTCAAACAATCCAAACCACAAACCATGCATAATAGGAAGTAGTCAATCATGTTAACTCATTAATAATTCCATCCGTAATCACAATCAAACAATACTCAACCATATTCACTTCCAAAACCTCTTTCCACCATCATTCCACTATCCAAAAATCTATACAAATAAATCATTTTTCCACTAGCTCCACCAAACATACCATCAAAAGCAATGTTCAACAAACAAATCCATTCAACAAACTCAAACCCATGAAAATATCCATACATATTATCAAGATGAGCATAATTCAAAACATTCATCCAAGGTAGAACATCAATATAGATACAACCAAATCGAATCAAATCCAATAAAGGGACAATATCCAACAACCTAAACTAATTGCAAGATAAAGGATAGGAGATGGAGAAGAATAAAACGAGGCACCGGCTACCAACACATCCCCCCAAACTTAGTCAAGTGAGACTAAGTTTGCAAAAATGGTGGACGGTGCATCGTCACTCCTCTCGATCTTGTAGTTCCTCCTACAAACACAAAACCAAACAAACTAGACATTTATTCAAAATCAAAGCAACTAAAATCAATAAAATTGGTTGGGTTGCCTCCCAGCAAGCGCTTCCTTAAAGTCGGTAGCTAGACAACCTTACCACATCACCCATTGTCAAAAACCTTGTGGGTTTTTAATACACCTTTCTCCCTTAATCTGCATTTACTTGGGAGCAATTTGTCCAAGACAATTTTTCTTTCACCCCTATCATCTCTCCAAGGAGGATTGATTATCTTGTCGAACTCAAATTGCATGAATGAGTGCTCCTTCTTTGAAGTGATCCTTAAGACATTCTCCAATCTAATCCCCACTTCAAGAAATTCATTGATCCATTCTTCCAATGCACTCACCATTCTCTCCTCAACCTTGCCTACTTCCCAAGTTGACATTCCCCGCTTCAACCTATCCTCATTCTCCTTGCTTATTGTCGGCTTTTCCTCTTCTATGAAATGTTTCAATGCCAGTATTGTTGGAATCTCTTCAAGTGAAGGCTCCTCAATTCTTCCTCCTTCAATATTCTTCACCATCTTCTCGGTGTCTTCCTTCACGAGCTCTTCTTGATGAACACCCATTATCTCTTCACTATTGATTTCTTCGGTTTCCTCATTTTCTTTGCCATCTCCTAATGTTTCCTCGGGTTTCATCTCTATACTCGCACTCTCATCCTTCTCCATACTTTCAAAAATTTGTGTCGGCTCCTTGATATCTTCATTTACCTCATCAACTTGAAGTATTACTTCTCTTTCCTTTGCCGATTCATCTTCTTTCTTCACCTCCATCTCTTGCTTTTCTTCATGCTCTTTTCTTGATCTTTTCAACAAATTAAGTTTTTCTTGCATGAGCTCTATTTGACTCCTCAACAAATCACTCTCTTGAGATTCCTTAACAACATCTACCGTTTGAGAAGCTCTTTCCTCCTCCGGCCATTAGTTACTACATTCAAATATTTCCTCATACACGTCTCGGATAGGCATTCGCGGTCTTTGTCTTTGCATCATGAGGTCTCTCATCTCCTCCAATTGCCTTTGCATATTAATAAGTCTCTCCATGTTAGAGACACCTACAAGAGTCCAACAAAGGCAAGTCTCTAACAAAAACAAAAAATCCAGAAGAAAACAAAATTAGAACAATTATCAAACAAATGTTAGTAACAATATTCACATAAACAAAAACACAAACACCTAGCCTACAAGCTTCACTTTTCCCCCAATATCTAGCAACCTACTAAATGAAGTCCCCGGCGACGGCACCAAAACTTGATGCGGCTAAAAGTTCAATAAAAATTAAACTCTTAGCTACACAAAAATAAAATTTGTCAAATCCAGGTCCTTCTTCGCTTCGCCCGCTAGAAAACCGGGATACTATAGCAAAGTCTAATAGCTAGGTAAGATAAAATCTTTGAGTGATTTCTATCAACTAGGCAATCAATTTAAACCTATGCTAACAACATATAACAAACAATGAATTAAACCAACAATCAACATTCAATTAATTCTCTCCACACATTGGTAAACCAAGACATACAAATACTCAAATGAGGTAGCTAGGATGTTGAAATAAACATAGATGTAATCCAATTAGGTTAATCATTGATGTAAACACATTTTAACCCCTAGGAGATTGAGCAATTGACCCTACACTCGTTAGCCACTTGCTACGGATAACTAACGATTGATGATGCTAAGACTTGCAAACAACTAGTTATTAAGCCCTAGACCACTCCAAATAGAACGTCAATTATCGCCCTACGACCTAGCACCGCACAGGGATTGGAACTGAAATCGTATGAATCTACACTATTCACGACGATTCCGCCCGCGTGTTGGCTGCAACGTTCACGTCAACTACCCCCTAAGTTGGCTATTACCTACACCTAAGAGGTAAGGAACAAGTTCTAGTGCAATTCAAGCTCTCAAAGGAAAGTAAACAAACAATTCTCAAACCTAATCTTCATGCATCCTTGTTCAAATCAACATCCAAATTGAATTAGAGCAACATACCTCTCAATTGTAACAATACAAAGTTGAAATCAAATACGTCCATTACAATTAATAAGTAGAAAATGAAATCTTCCCCAATTGGATTTGTTTGGTCTTGATCTACCCCCTTGGATCTTCAATTCTCCTCCACGGATTGATGAATTAGCTCTTTCATACCCTTGGGTGAGGTTTGGAAGGGATGGAAAATGGAATCGTAGAGAGAATTTAAGTGGAAGTTATTCAAAGTTATGAGTTCGTTCTGAAAATAACCGTTTTTCCCCCTTTTATAATGAGCAAACAGGGCCTCGGATCGCCCGAGCTGAAGTTGGCTTGCCCGAGCCTCTAGAAGATCCGCGGGGAAATGGGAAGCCCGACCTGGCTCGGCCAAGCGAGGTCTCTGTTCCATGGCCCGGCCGAGCCTGCACACCGATCGGCCGAACGAGCTCTCTGTCGGGCAGCTCGGCCGAGCCTGCACACCGCTCGGCCGGGCAACTCCTCCAAGCTCCCAAAACTCCTCTTTTTTTGCACCGCTCGGGCAAACTTAGCCTCCTCGGACTTCATACTTGGACGATTTTCCTCCAAAACTCTCCAAAATACGCTATATTATGCTCAAAATGTATCCTACATTATTTCAAACACGAAAACACAAAAACAAGACAAAAGAACGACAAACACATATGATATGAGGGTAAAATGACCACAAACATGCACGCTCACACATCGAAAAATAGGTCAATTTACACACATATCATAATCCCCCAAACTTGAATCTTTCATTGTCCTCAATCAAAACAAAGTAAAGCAATCAATAAACCTCATCAAACAATGCTACCCTGTTATCGTCTCTGCTTACCTCACACAGGGGGAATTGGATAAATTGCTACGAGTCCTACGGAAGTACAAGTCGGCCATTAGATGGACTTTGGGAGACACCAAAGGGATCCGTCCTTCGCTATGCATGCACAAAATCATCTTGGAGGAAGACGCCAAGCCAAAGAGAAAGACCCAACGACGACTGAATCCAATCATGCAAGTGGCCGTGAAGAAAGAAGTCCTGAAGCTCCTTGATCACAGGATGATCTACCCAATTTCCGACAGCAAGTGGGTGAGCCCCACTCAGGTAGTAGCCAAGAAAGGAGGGATGCAAATCATAAAGAATCACTTTCCTCTTCCCTTCATTGATCAAATGTTGGATAGATTATCTGGTTACCCTTTCTATTGTTATCTAGATGGGTATTCAGGGTACAACCAGATTGCTGTGGTGCCGGAGGACCAGCACAAGACCACATTCACATGTCCCTACGAAGTGTTCGCATATCGGCGGATGCAATTCGGACTATGCAACGCACCGGCGACCTTCCAAAGATGCATGATGGCTATCTTCCATGACCTGATCGAAGACGTCATGGAGGTATTCATGGATGATTTCTCGGTTTTTGGTAGCTCATTTGATGCTTGTTTGTAGAATTTGGCCACCGTACTGGAGAGATATACCGAGACGAACCTGTGCCTCAACTCGAAGAAATGCCATTTCATGGTGCGAGAGGGAATTGTGCTAGGACATCGAGTATCAGCTGAAGGACTGGAGGTAGACCGAGCCAAGGTGATAACCATCGAAAAGATGCCACCGCCAACAAATGTCAAAGCAGTTCGGAGTTTTCTCGGCCATGCCGGATTCTACAGAAGGTTCATCAAAGACTTTTCGAAGATATCTCGACCCTTGTGCAATTTGTTGGAGAAGGATGTGTCCTTCATCTTTGATGACGAGTGCTCACAGGCTTTTGAGAAACTGAAAGAGGCACTGGTGACTGCACCGGTCTTGACTTCTCCGGATTGGAGTGAGCCCTTCGTCTTGATGTGCAACGCCAGCGATTACGCGGTTGGAGCAGTTTTGGGGCAGCTGAAGGGGCGACTCTTCCATGTCATTCACTACGCCATCAAGAGCATGAATCCGGCACAATGCAACTACACCACCACGGAGAAGGAAATGCTCGCAGTGGTCTATGCATTCAACAAGTTTCGGTCCTATCTAATAGGTTCGAAGACAATTGTTTACACTGACCACGCAGCCATCAGATACTTGTTCACAAAGCAAGATGCCAAGCCCCAAATGATCAGGTGGATACTATTGCTACAAGAGTTCGACTTGGAGATCAAGGACAGAAAAAGGAGCGAGAATGTGATTGCGGATCACCTATCGCGACTCGAGACTCCAGTCGAGGGGGATGACCAGCTTATGAAGATCCGAGAGACATTCCCTGATGAGCAGATCTATACCCTTTGAGATCTGCGAGAGACATATGAATCCAAGACACCATGGTATGCAGACTTTGCCAACTACCTTGTGATCAGTGTTCTTCCACCGGACTCCTCTCCATATGCAAAGAAGAAGTTCCTGCATGATGTCAGATTTTATTACTGGGAGGACCCCTACCTTTGGCGTCGGTGTGCCGACGGCATCATTCGCCACTATGTTCCTCAGTCCGAGTGGCATCATATTTACGAGGCGTGTCATTCATCGCCTAGTGGGGGCCATCATTCAGCCAACCGGACTGCCTTCAAAATTCTAGCAAGTTGATTCTATTGGCCTTCCATTTACGAGGTCTGTTGCGGATAGATTACGAGCTGTGATCGTTGCCAGAGGACCGACAATATCTCGCGGAGGGATGAGATGCCACAAACCCCAGTCATTGAAGTTGAAATTTTTGACGTGTGGGGGATTGACTTCATGGGACCTTTTCCACCATCCCATGGGTACTCATACATTCTACTTGCAGTGGATTATGTGTCGCGATGGGTTGAAGCCATTCCAACAACCACCAATGATTCAAAAGTCGTCATCAACTTCCTACAGAAGATCGTGACAAGATTAGGGATGCCAATATCCCTGGTAAGTGATGAGGGATCTCATTTCTGTAACAAATGGCTTGTTTCTCTTCTAGCTAGATACGGAGTCAAGCATCGTGTTACTACCCCATATCACCCTCAAGGGAATGGCCTGACAGAGCTATCCAACCGCGAAATCAAGCAAATATTGGAGAAGACGGTGAAGCAAAGGAAGGATTGGGCTGTGAAGCTTGACGATGCGCTTTGGGCATACCAGACCGCGTACAAAACACCCATTGGTACATCTCCATATCAACTGGTTTTCGGGAAATCATGCCATCTCCCCATGGAGATGGAACACAAGGCTTGGAGAGCAGTGAAAGAGTTGAATTTGGATTGAAAGGCGGACACAGCGGATCGTGCTTTAGCGCTTAACGAGTTGGAAGATTTTAGGGATGAAGCATACGAGAACAATGTCATCTACAAAAAACATGCCAAGAGGTTCCACGACAGGGGGATTCGCACGCACGTTTTCAACTCGGATGAAAAGGTGCTCCTCTTCAACACCCGCCTTCGGTTCATGCCCGGAAAGCTCCAATAAAAGTAGGGGTGGAAATTCGTGCGTGTTGGGTCGTTATCGTGTCGACACGATAGTGACACGACCCATTAAGATCCGACACGAACACGATCTGTTAAGGATATGCTCGACACGAACACGACACGACCCATTAAGCCTCAAACATGAACACGACACGGACACGACACGAACACGATATTGACCTGTTAAGAACCCGATCTGATAATACGATATTGACACGAACACGACACGTACACGATATTGACCTGTGAAAATTGTTAAATTAGGTTGATAAATGAAAAAATAGTAGTAATAATAATAATAAAATAATAAAATATATTATTTATTAATTTCTTCGTGGGTAACACGAACACGAACACGACACGAATACGACACGAAACACGATATATTATCGGATAACACGAACACGATACGAAACACGATACGTTATCAGATAACACGAACACGACACGAACACAACACGAACACGACACAAAAATTTCGTGTCCTTATTGGGTCGACACGATAATGACACGAACCCATTAAGGCTCAACACTAACCCATTATTATCGTGCGGGTTTGTGTCGGGTTATCGTGTCGTGTCGAAAATTGCCACCCCTAAATAAAAGTGGGCAGGTCCATACACGGTAGTTTGCCAATTTCCAAATGGCGTGGTTGAATTGGTTGATCAAGACGGAAAGACTTTCAAGGTCAATGGGCAGAGACTTAAACCATACTACACTCCACTCCAAATTGGTACTGTAGAGAGGTACTACTTGAATCTCCCATGAAACACAGGTATCGTCGAGCTAGCGACAATAAACCAAGCACTTGTTGGGAGGTAACCCAACGATTTACTATTTTTCTTCCTTTCATTATTTTCGTTTTAGTCCAGTTGAGTCAACAGGAATTAGAATTTTTTTCACTAATTTTCGAGTTTCCAGTGTTTTTTGTATCTGTTCAGGTCCGCGTCAATCGACGCGGAACCTGCGTCATTCAACGCACGCAATTCAAAGGCGCGGGTAAGTGGATTTAAAACCCAGATTTTATTCATTCTCCCCCCCACACAAACACACGCACGCACGAAAATTCCCCCAAACACTTCCCCATAAAAAATTTCCCCATAACTCGCCACTACAACTCAAGGTATGCCTCCTAGACTCTTCCCCTTCAATTATTTTGTGCTATTTGACAAATTTGTGCATTAAATTGATGAATTTGGACCATTGTGCCCTAGTTTCAAATTTTTGCTCTTTCGTCGATTTCTTTGCACTTCTTGCTCGATTGTGCGATATGGGTCGTGATTCTAGTCGATGTGTTTGCCATAGGAGAATTTGTAGTCATGGAATTGAATAACTTTTATTCTAGCATGTTTGGGGATTTTCCTATTTTGCTTGTTTTCTCACTTGCATATTATAGGTCAAAATTATTTCAATTGGGGGTGTTTATGGATAGAAATAGGTGTGAATTGCTTGATGGTGGAGCCAATTTTATATGGGTAGATGCAATATGAAGCTAATTGTGAGAATTTGGTATTATTGCTTTGAAAAACTTTGTGAAGTAAATGAACACTTGATGACAATTTTTTTTCTTCTATCCCTGCAGAAACAAATGGCTTTCCGACCAACTTTTGCCAACCCAGAAGCGGAGACACTCTACACAAAGCTCAGTGGTGAGGACTTTCGAGTCCGACAGACTCTCTACCCATGCTCGGTGACAATGGAGAAGCTTGGGATTCAGGCTGATGTCGAGGCCCTGCTGGAGAGAGCGGGATGGAGCACTTAGATGACCGAGTGGTGGCCAACATATCCATCGCTCGTGCTGGAGTTCTTTGCATCCCTCCACGTCTACAAAGTCCAACCAAAGTCTGAGCCAACAACCATCGGTTTTCATCTTCTGAACCAGTACTACGAGCTCCCGAGGGATGTCCTGGATGGCATTTGGGGAGTCCCCAAAGATGGGATGGGCTTTCTTCCCAAGGAGTTCAACATAGTCAAGTTTTGGCGACAAATTGCAGCTGAAGCAGAGGAGAACACAAGAGACTTCAATGCAGGAGGCTTGAAAGCCTCGTCCATCAACAACGCCGTGTTCCGATATCTTCAGCGGTGCATGGGGGTGTCGATCACTAGCCTCCATGAAAGTGCCAAAGTGCGGTTTGGAGAGCTCTACGCTCTCTACTGCATGTTGACCAGCGACAACTTCAGTTTCACCGCCCTCATCATGGACCATTGGAGACGTCAGGTGAAGGCCGCAAAGGGGAACATTTGGAGCGGGGGATTGATTACCCTGATTGCGGTACATGTGGGCATTGACTTGACCGACATCGAGAGGCTTGAAGAGACCAGGGGACTCGGCACTACACATCTGGTGCAGATGCAGATGCTTACAGCCCGTGAGAGTGGATGGTCGTTGCGGATGTCCAATGGGGACAAGTTTCCACTTCCGCAGCCGGACCTCACTCATGTCATGGACTACCACCACCGCACCAACTGGTTGATGAGCACCCCCGCCCACATGCAGCTTATGATCGGACCTAATGGGGGAGTCGGCTCCTCCCGCCTCAATCACCGACTGCGCACCCGCGCCCGTGAGGAGGGCCGATGGCAGCGCCGCCGTTTGAATGCCGAGCAGCTGCATAATTCACCCCCAACAAACAACATGGGGGAAGAGGCACTCGAGGAGGAAGAGGCACTTGATGAGCAAGAGCACGAGGAAGGAACCGGCGAGATTCCTGGGTGGACCGGTGGAGCCTCAACCACCCATTTTCTGGAGAGTCCTCCTCTACCGGAGTGGATCTGGCCATGCTCTATCAGTTCATGCAGCAGCAGGCTGCCGAGCACGCAGCGGAGCGCACCTAGGCCGAGTTTCGCCGACATGTGCATACCAGACTGGAGACCATCGACAATCAGATGCAGCGCCTCCTGTTGGACAATCAGCCGGAGTCCACCTACACGCGCCAACTTCGGGAGCGGAATAGGAGAAGCCAAGGTCGGCACACTGCCGATGAGGAGATGGAGGACCCTCCCGTGGATGATTAAGGTACCATTTCTCTTTTCCTATCTAACTTGCAAACTTGTCCACTCCTTCGAGTGAAACAAGTTTGGGGGGATGAGGATGGAAAAGGGAAACGCTTTTATTTTTATTTATTTTATCGCTTTTATTTGTTTGTGTATTTAGGTTATTTGAGGTTTTGTTTTTTTCTTTTCTTTTGAAACATCTCCATCCTTGTTCTTTTGCTTCAATGTGAACAATTTCTCTCTGCAAGGCTTTTCACTCAACCAGTATTTTGAATTCTTGATTTGTGGTACTAGTTTTGAACCGTAGAGTCTTGAGAATTGTTTTAGGAGCTTTTGAACATAGGGCAGTCAGAACTATTTTGATTATGTTGGTTTTGGAGATTGTGACTTGTCTTCCCTTGTATGAGAACTGTTGATTTATGATTGAGAATTTTGCTGATTGAGAATGAAAAATCTGTGTGATAAAGTAGCCAATGATAGGAGCTATTTGCTTGATGAGTTGAGCTTTGAAATATGAATTGTGCATGATAATTGTTCAGATAGGGTAATTGTTGAGGAGTAACAAAAATTTAAATCGTGTGTGAGAATTTGAGCCTCCTTTTTCATTTGATGTGTGACAAGGTCTTTAGCAATAACTTCCTAGAATTTGAAAGGTTTCTCTCTCGAGGTTGCATTAAGTGTAGTAATAGAGTGAAAATGATTTTAGGCATGTTGTTTCGTAGCCCATATCCCATACACTAATCTTTAATTTCCACTCGTAGCCCATTTGAGCCGTGATTGAATTTTCTTTGATTAGAAGGGTTGATGAATGAGAGGGATGATTTATTGGAAAGTGTAGAGTGGGGGATGTTTGATGCAAGTTGTAGGAACTAAAAGAAAGAAAAGAGAAAAAAAATATGATGAGTGATGAGTTCCATGTGTAAATAAGGGTTCCCATGGGTAGAATAAGAAGGTGAACATGAGTAGAATATACCCTAAAAATTATTTTGTGAAGAAGAAAGAAACAATATGTGAATGCTCAAGAAAAAGAATATGTGGTTATGGTATGTTTGGGTTTTTGGGGTTTTTTTTGTCGTATTTTGAGTCATTTAGCCAAATATATCCCACCTATTAGGTAAGCCACATTACAACCAAAATAAAACCTTTCTGATTCCCTGAAAAGCTACACTAACAAGCAATGGAGAGATGAGAAACTTGGCAAACCTATGGTGAGGTGGGCTAATGTCTTGAGTGAGTGAAACACGAACCTTTTGTTTTTTGAGTGATGAGTGCAAACACTGCCCTGAGAGGTTCCTCCTCAATGATTTAACAATTCGAATTTTGTTTGGAATGCATGATTTATATGAATTAGTGATACTTGGATAGTGCATACGCTTGTGAGGCATTGCACACTTGTATCTGCACGAGATTTGATTTCTTATCTGCGATTTGATCGAGGACGATCAATAGTTTAAGTTTGGGGGAGTTGATAAGTTAGTATTTTCACCAACTTATCCATTAGTTCTTCGACTATTTGGTTGATGGTTGAGTAGATTGACACAGACCCGTGTCGATCGACGCAGTAGCTTGAAGCAGCGATCGACGCCGAGGTAGATGCAGACCCGCGGAAGCCAAGTCCACGTCGATCGACGCACAACTCGTGTCGATCGATGCGGCCATCTCAAGTGTGTCGATCGACGCGAAACATGTGTCGATTGACGTGAATCCGAGAAATCCTAGTTTGATGCTGATTTGAAGATTTAGATAGATTTAACCCTAGATACTATATGATACATCTATCACCATTATTTAAAGCCATGTAATTTCGAATTTTAAGTGTGCTTCATTCCAGATTTTAGTTTTTAGAGATTCCAAGCTATAGTTGAGTTTTATGATTGAAGACAGATTTTTGTGGGAAGATTTTCGGACCCAAGTTTTTATGCAATTCAGGTTTTATTTATCTTTGATGAATTTTGCTATGAATATTTGTAACTAAACATCTTTCAGATTCTAGGGTTTCGAACTATCAAGTATGCATGTGTGATTAATTGAATTAATTTTCCTTTCCCATCGTAGTTTGTGATTTATGTGCTTATTCGTAATCTTGAGTTGCTAGCCACATCTTAGGATTAATTAGGTTAGAATTAGAGACGTAACTGTGATAGTTTTCAATGGAAAGAGTTTTCACAATATAAACTAATTTCTTGTCTGAAAAGAGGGAAATAGATTATAAGAATAGATCCGTAGGGTTTCTGGAGTTAATTGATTAATCTTGAGACTGACAGAAGATAGATAATTAATTAATCAACTTTGTGAATTGTCCAACAAAGAAATTCATAATACTTATCTGATGTTTCACTACGAATAAGAATTAAATTGGGAATTAATCGATTTATCCATACATGTAATACTTGATAGGCAGATATCCCTGGAATCTGTGCTGCTCATATTTAAATTTACCAGTATTTTCTCTCTTCACCTTTGATATTTTTGATCGAATGATCTCTGGAATTTTCGTAAACCATTAAAACCAAATTTGATTTCCCCTAACCAGTATTTCAAGAAACTACGTTTTAGTACTTAAGATTTTTTGTTACTTCTTTCCCCTTGGATTCGATAATTTTATTTGCCGCTATATTATTAGCTTTGCTAAGTCGCTAGTAAAATAATTTAGTGATCAACAATCACCTGACTTTGTTTGCTCCATGCTTACTTTTACAAATAAATGTTCAAATCTTTCAACAGTCACCTGACTTTGTTTGCTAAGTCGCTAGTAAAATAATTTCGTTAATAATTTACATTTAAGAAATTATAATCTCAATAACACATCATATATTTTTGATATAATGGACCATTACATAAGATTGTGTCATTTCGTTAGGTCTTTAAATCTTATCAATAGTAATAAGTATTTGGTTATTAAGCTCAATGCAAGTACATCTACATGCCCATGTGTATATAAGTATTATCATTTATGGTATAGTATGCAATTTAAAATTCTAAAATGTTGTAATATAACCATAGTCGATGTTTACTCAACCCCAACATTGGCAAATTCAATTTCAAAATTTAAACACTTACATTTACATCAACTATGTTAACTCAAGGGACACTTGAGATTTTACTGTGATTCACAGGTGTGCTAGGTTCATTATCGAAGATAAAAGCTGGTAAATCATCGAATTTTTTTATTAACTAATTTTAAAAATAAAAGAATAAATATTTAAATTTCATAAAGAAACTATCCACTCAAGATAATTATAAATATTCCATCGATGAGTTCACGCAAAAACTGACAAATCAAGATTGAAATTTGGAACAAACTTCAAAATTTTAATCAATTTAAACCAGATAATTTTGACATGTGATTAATGACTTGGGAAAGGCCATTTGGTATTATAGGTCTTGGTTTTTCAGAGTAAGTTTAGTTGTACATCATAATTGATTAATAATAAACTTGCACTTACCCAAATTGAGTGTCAGTCTCAGTTTGGTTTGTCAAAGCTCAATACCAGTTTTAAGTTCGATAGTCTTACGGGTCAGTTTCAGTTTATACTACAATACTTGAGTGTTGAGTTTTAAAATACTTAAATGATAATAGAAAGCAAATAAAATGACTCAAAGGATTATAGCGGTTCAGACACTAAAAGGTCCTACATCCACTCTTCAGACCCAGGTCTGGAAATTCACTAAGTGTTGGATTATACAAGGTGCTCACACGATCTATTGTTTGCTGAAAGATGTCTCATCCTTCAGTCCACAAGCTCATTCGCCCGATCCTTTGTTCTTCCTTCACTTCGCAGCTCCTTGGAGTGTAGGCACACTACGCAGCCTCATTGTCGCCGGAATATGCCCGTAATAGTCAAAGTACAAAGCGTACTTGACTGTTATATTCTTTCTTGGAGAGAAACTATACCAAGAATAACTCAAGAACAAAATATTTTGATTCTTGTGTTTACAGCGGTGACATGCGAAAAAGCTTTGAAAGCTGATACGTGCGTAAATTGACCTATATTTTGGTGTGTTTGTGTGCTTGTTTTGGTTATTTTACGCCCGTATCATAGGTTTTTCTTCATGGTTGGTTGTGTTTTGGTTTGGTTTTCGTGTTTTGTGTGTTTCATGTGTGTAGGTTCAGTTTTGAGCATAATCGAGCATTTTCAGTGGAGTTTCGGTGGAAAATCGCACGAAGTTGGAGGTTTTGAGGTGTCGCCCGCCCGAGCCGGTGCAGGACCGGCCGAGCTGCATTTCAGAGAGCTCGACCGGTCGAGCTTGTGCAGGCTTGGCCGAGCTGCATTTCAGAGAGCTCGACCGGCTGAGCGTGGGCAGGCCCGGCCGAGCCATGTTTCAGGAGAGGCTCGGTCGAGCCCATTTTGGACCGGGCGAGCGGCCCTGTTGCTCAACATTTCGGCAGTTTCTGACTTCGACCGGGCGAGCCATTCTTCGACCGGGCGATCCGAGGGTCATTTTTCTTGTCTATAAAAGGGGGAGAATTGAGATTAGATAGAACTTTTGGGCCATATTTCATTTTTAGAAGTTAGAATTCTCTCTCACGATCGTAACTACCATTCTTCTCATCCACAACCGAGGAGCTTCAACCACATTCCTTGGAGGAAATTTGAAGAATCAATCTTGGTAGATCAAGACACAAGACCAAATTAGGGAAGAATCTTCTTTCTATTCTCAATTGTAATGATTTTCAACAATTCCTATTTTGTAATTGCACAATTGATGGATATGATGAGCTAAACTTCTATTGGATGTTGAATTAAGAGATGATGTATGAAATTGGAATTGATTTTTGCGTGTTTACCTTTCTATGTGTGATTGGAGCATGCTAGAGCCTTTTCACAATCTCTAAGTGTAGGTATTAGCCAATTTAGGTGATGATTGATACGAGTATTGCAGCCGTTACGCGGATATGAGTGTCGCGATTAGCATGTTTCCTTGTGTTACTTTATCCAATCCATGTGCGGGTAGAGTGAATAGGGCAATGATTCACGTTCCTTTTGGAGTGAGCTATAGCCGATAACGTGACTGTTTGAGGTGGTAGTTTCATCAACGGTCGGTTTACCGTGACTGGGGATCGACTAGGGTAGGGTGAGAGTCCATCCTCATAGGAATTAAATTGTGTTTACAATGAATATCGACCTAATGGATTGCATTCAAACTTGATTCAACATCCTCTTTTCTTTAATTGCGTACTTCGTTGTCTTGATTTACCGTTGATTGGATATTGATTGAGAATATTGTGGTGAAATGATGATGATATGTTATGTTTGGTTAGTTAGATTTACATTGCTTTCTTAGGATTCTAGACAAAACTCAACGACTTGAAATTTACCTAGCTACCAAACTTCACTCGGTACTTTAGTACTCTAATAGGCGAAGCGGAGAAGGAACCGGGTTGACAATTTATTCTTTGACAAGCTTTTTAGAGGGTGAACTTCTAGAGGCACGTCAAAAGCTTCGGACGATTGAGTAGAAATTTTAGTAGTGTTTTGGCTCTTTGAAAATTGCAAGTTCGGTTATAATGAATCTCTGGAAATCTTGGACTATTTATAGGGGGAGGAGTTGAGATTCAAACTTTGGAGCCGTTAGACACATCGAATTTTTAACCAATCCGATGTTCTCTTACTTTGCGCGGGCAGGTAGCCTTTTCCGGAAAGTACTATACCTTTTCCCGCTTTTTTCTGACTACGATAGTGACTGCTCACCTTTCTATCAGAACGACAGTATTGGTCAGTCCGAGGAATCCAGACTGGTCAGTCCGAGGAATCAAGACTGAAGTCTTGGGCTTGTAGGCTTTAAGGAATCTCCAATCCTTAAAGTTTGTACTTTGTCAGTAGGGGTGAGAATAGACCATGTTGTTAGACAAGGGCTTACGGCCTGGCCTACTTCGAGCCTGGCCTTGCCTGGCCCGTTTATCAAAAAGGCTAGGCTTAGGCTTTATAAGAAGCCTAGCTATCTAAATAGGCATAGGCCCAGGCTTCATAAAAGGCCTACAAAATCTAACACGCGAGCCTGTTTAAAAAATAAATATAAATTATATAATTATTTTAATTAATTATTATATTTATAAATTAAAATATTCATACCAGTTTTTAACCTAAAATCTTAAAAAATTCTATCCCATTTGCGCCGTCACCATACTTCTTCTTTCTTTAATTCCTGAACTAATCTCGCTCATGTCCCTGCACTCATTCATGAACTATTTGTAATAGCAACACAAAAGTGAAAAGCAAGTCCAGGTAATTTACAAAACTCATTTTTCTCAAATATCTTTAAATAAATTTCTAAATTATATATTTGGTATTATCTGTTTAGAATTTTGATCGTTCACTCTACAAAATTCATTTTAAAACTATTCAATTGCTCCTCGTCCAAATCTTAGCCAGACATTTTACAAGTTCCATTTGGCTTTCTCATATTGTATTCTTTTTTATTTCTTGTATAGATGATAAAAATTATAAACAAAAATTAAGTGAAAATTTCATTGACCGGATTTTAATAAAAATATTAAAATGGTGCTATTATTTGTTTATACTTCCACCATAGTTTGACACACTCATCTTTTTAATAAAATTATACTCCCTCTATCCCGATTTATTAGACCCCTTTATTTTCGGCACAGAAATTAAGAGTTTTGAGTGTAGAATGAGTTAGTGGAATGAATATTTTATTGTTGAGTGTGAAAATATTGCCATTTTTGGAAAGTGGCCAATTTAGTTGGAACGCCCGATTTGATAAGAGGGCCTATTTTATTGGGACGGAGGGAATATTTTTTAATATATATGACAACAACGGTGGAGAAGGAACGGAAGTATATGGTTGTAGCAAACACAAATTATACTAAAACATCTATAAGTTAAAAAAAGAAAATGAAAGACAGAGAAGAAAAACAGCATGCTGCTCTTCCCAAAATCACTTCATATTTATTCTTATATTATTCGACAACTCATTTGATTTTGTAATGCATATTTAATAGTAGTGACACAAATGTAGTTCTTTGAAACCATTCGGTTGTGGATGATTGAAGAAGTTATAATTTCAATTAAAAATTTAAATAATTTAATCTCAATTTTAAAAAATATAGTATTTGTCTAATGCATACATGCTAAATTTTTTTTGAAGGTGATTGAACAACAGCAAGCAAGGGATCACTTGAAGACTGCCATTTTATTATTGATTGTGTTAATTTATATTGGATGATTATATTTTATTATGATTTCATGATTGGCGTTATATTTCTATGAACTTAATTTTTAAGTTTGGTGATGGGTGATGTGCACAATTTTAGTCTGCATTAAAATTATGATTTGTAAACATTTTCGTTTCCAGTTTATTCTTGTTTAGGAATTCTCATGCAAAATTTATATTATATATTTTATAATCATATATTAATTTAATTAAAAAATATAATATTAAGTAGGATTAAACAGGCTTGGAAAGGCTTAAAGCCCGACCTATTTCATTAAATAGGCCAGGACTGAGCCTACGTAAAGGCCTATCATAGATAATAGGCCAGACTCAGGCCTATGAGATTTAACGCAGGCCCAAGCCTTCCGAGCCAAAGTCTGGTCTGACCTATTTCCACCCCTATTTGTCAGTACCATTCCTCAGGACAATCTTATTGTCTCTTATGTGCGGGGATTGGAACTAAGGTTCCATGTGATATCGCAAGGTTGACAAGTCCATGCTGGCTGATGTCACGAGTCTAATATTTTATCTCCAAACTAGCAAGTTTGATGTTTGAGACTGGTGGGCTCTAGACTGGTAATTTTGATATCCTAGCCTGGTAAGTCCCAAACTTGTTAGTTCCTTCAAGACCTAGACTGGTCAGTCCCAGACTGATGAGCTCCACCTCGATGAGGTCCTAAACTTATCAGTCCTAGACTGATGATACCCAGACTGATCAGTTCCAGACTGATCAGACTCATACTGAACTTCCAGTCTCTTGAGTCCTTTTTGCGCATCAAGACTGATTCTTCAATTTGATCTTCGAATCAGCTCCAGCTTACAACTCGATAGAAAGACCTTACATAACTCTACATTTTTAAAATTAATATTTAAGCTAATTTAGAGACAATCCTAGACTGGTCAGATTTAGACCATGGTTTTGATCCTTTGACCCACCAAAACAAAGTAAGTAGGGAGATTTTAACATTTTGGTCCCTGATCAGAGTCGTGATAAGTACCCGAAGGCTACTTAGCAAATGCAGCAGAATAATAAGTTTATCTTGCACTTAGATCTCTTCCAAATATTTAACTCGAGGTTGGTCTTACGATTGTTTCAGAGGTATACTCTAGCAACTTGAGGTTGCTAGGTTTTAAATCAATGAACAGAAACAATAAAACAGTAAATAAGAACACAAGATTTATAGTGGTTCGATCTACAAGATCTACGTCCACTCCTCAGCCGTATCGCTGAGAATTTCGCTACAAAGATATTTAAAGTACAAGGAATCGCCAAACACTTGTAGCAGGCGGTGAGCTTTTGAGCTGGCCACTACAAAGCTATCCTCGGTTACTTCGATCTTCTCGGTCGGCAGTGGCGACTAAGTCAAGGGCGGGACCTTTGTAAAACTTGCCTTACTGCAATGGAGGTTTTATAGTTCTCTCCTGAACTTTTCTGGGGTTTTTGGCAACAGCCCGTGATAGTCAATCTCTTTTTAGAGATGTGACTGCTGGATGCTTCCTAGGATGGAAGGTATCCCAATGATTAGATTCTTGAGCTAAGTCAAGGAATCTCTTGAATGCAGTGTCAGATATTCAATGTAGGGGACACTACGGTTGGGAGCTTAGAGAATCTTCTTGTCTCTTTAATGAGCTCCAACTGACTACTTTCTCACTTTGCTTGATCTATTCTGCTGTGGACGGTGGTTTTCACAACATTTGGCTATAGATCGTGAGGATTGTATCTTCATTACATAGTAAAGTTTCGGATTAACTTCCGAAGAGTCGACGTAGGACTTAAGGCTCTGAACCACTATAAATATCCTGCCTCATTTACAGTTTTACTTACTCCACGCACTATACAATTTTTAATTGTGTTTTGAAACCTTCAACACTTCTCTAAAAGTATTGAAGCGTATAACTGTTGACTTAATATAACTGTAAACTGCCTACCTAAAACTGTTGGCTAACACAAACTGTCTTTTTGAACTGTTGATTAAAACCGAGTCTCCAATTTTAAACTAAATTGCCCGTTTTGAGAGTGCAAATAATTGTTCTTATACTTTCGCTGTATATTATTTCGTACTTTGATCGGGGACCAACAACCATTCATCATGATAATCTTCTTGTCTCTTAAGTACGGGGATTTGATCTAAGGTCCTATGTTGATATCGTCAGGCTTGCAAGTCCATGCTAGCTGACGTCAATAGTCTGATCCTTGATCCCCAGATTGACAAGTTTGATGTTTGAGACTGGTGGGCTGTAGACCGGTAAGTCTGATATATTGGATTGGTAAGCTCCATACTGGTAAATCCCAAACTTGTCAGTTCCTTCAAGACCCAGACTAGTCAGCATCGGACTGGTCAGTCCAGACTGATGGTTTCCACCTTGATGAGGTCCCAAACTTGTTAGTCCCAGACTGATGAGACCCAAATTGATCAGTTCTAGACTGATCAGTCTCATCAGTCTGATATTCGAATCAGCTCCAGCTTACAACTCGATAGAAAAACCTTACATGACTTTATATTTTTAAAACCGATACTAAAGATAATCTAGAGACAATCCTAGACTGGTTAGATTTACACCAAGGTTTTGATCCTTTGACCTACCAAAGCAAAGTAAGTATGGAAATTCTGACAAATTTCTTAACAGGTATCAATGACCAAATAATATTATTCTTCTATAAAAATAGTGTTCGGAAGTATTCCTACTTAATTGTTATTTTGACTTGTCAAAAGAATATATAGAAACCACTAAGTTAGAAGTGTCTCTACATTAGCTTAGTTTGCATAAACTTGTAAAATCTGATTATGATATATCGAGTGGTAATGGAACTGATAAAGCTGATCCTGAAAAATCGGATGGAAATCCAAAACCCCAGTTTAGATCTTGTGAAGATAAAGAAGAAGACTAGCTTCCAGCTTGAAGTTGATGACTAAGAGAAGCTGATGGAAGACACTAGCCTAAATCATCTCCAGTTTACAAGTTCAGTTTCTAATGATGCGAAGAGATAAAGAGAATAAGTCAGAGAAATCATAAAGACCAGTCTTTAAGAATGAAGACTCCTTAAAGACTGATGAAGCACAAACCAGTTTAGATTCCCCGGATTGGCAGAGCCGTTTTGATACAACAGCAAAATGTCAACATCCTGTGTCAGAAAAGGACGTAGCAGGTGCAAGACTTTACGAAGAGCGCCCTTCTCCTGTTTGAAAAGAGACGCATCAGATTGGACGATGCTCAAATATCTCTAAACGACTACAAATTTGAAATGTTTCTACTTTGCCTATAAATAGATGAAGTAATCAGAGTGATAAAATATAAACACATGAAATAACAACGACACTTTGTGCAAGAGTCACTACAGATCTCCTACAGTGATTATTACGTGAGTTTATCCAACCAGTTCAATTGTTCTGGGGAACTATAAAGCTCTCAAAATCCAGAGGAAGAGGCTGTGTGGTGTGCCCACACTCCAAGTCCGTGAAGCCAAAGGAACCAGATGCTTGGATGAGTGAGCTAGTGGACTGGTAGACACTGGCATATACCAGCTAGCGATAGATCGTGAGACCATTCTATAACGGAAGCTTAGTGAATTTCCAAACTAAGGTTTGAAGAGAGGATGTAGGACGTGTTGTCCAAACCTCTATACATCCTTGTTCTTTTCTGCTTTTACTTTTCTGTAGGGATTTTTGAAACTCAACACATTCTAGTGTTGAAGTATATTTGAACTGAACACTTAAATCCCTACTCGTTGACAAAATGTTTTAAGAAACACAAACTGGTCAAGAATCACCAGTTTGTGAGTGCATGTTCGATCAGAAAATTTTCACTGCACATTATACTTACTCTGATCTCAGGACCAACAAGTTGTATCAGAATGAGTTGGTCCTTACAGACTGAGCTGGTTTGAGTTGCCAAGGACTGGATCCACTTCCTTGCATTCTTTTCTTTTGTCTAGCGAGCATGTTATATATTCATGATGAATATTGCAAAGGTAAAACCTTACTCGGCGGAGAAGTTCGTCATTTGGAACAAGAGGTCTACCTCCAACTCAAGAGTATACATCTAGAGATGGTTGACATCATCGAGCATGGATTAGTAAAGATCATGAAGGTCAACACCCGGATCTGAGGTGAAGATGGCCCGGAGATGATTGAGAATCCCTACGACGAATGGTCACTAGATGACAAACAACGTGCCTAACTGGACTCTATTGCTCATGAGTTGATCCTGTCAGCTGTACCCGAGTCACATATCGATGAAGTCATGCAGTTTGACAATGCCAAGGAAGTATGAGACTACCTTGGAGGCTTGTGTCAAGAAACAGAGCACATGAAGTGGAAAAAGCTCCAAGTATGTGTTGAGAAGTATGAATCTTTCCAGGTGCTTCTCGGAGAAAGTGTCAAATCCATGGAGGCAAGAGTCGTGAATAGATCACCTCGATCTTGCTTCAAATGCAACTCTTCAGATCACCTCAAGTTCGAATGTCAACGTGTGGACAAAGAGGAGAGAGAAAGGCTCATAAAGAGTTTTGAGCGAAGAGCTTCAAAGGTCGTTGTCAAGGTATTGTTGTTAAGAACATATGCTCTAGACATCTGCAACAATGATGGTGGATACATCACATCGACAACGAGTCGGAGGAAGAAGTGTTGCTAGTATTTATAGCTACAATTGAGGAAGGAAATGACAACGATGCAGAAGCGGAGATGGCCTTAACCACAACTGGTGATGAGGTAACTGACTCTCTACCGGTTTCCATTATTCCTACATGCATATTAGAGGACTCTGAATCGTTTTGCTCCTATTCAGAAGAAGTTTCCCTCGATCTCCTTTCGAAAGAGTTTTCAAAGTTTTATGAACTAAAAAATGTTTTAGCCGGTGAAAACTCCTTGCTGAAAGTGCAAGTTTCAATTTTGAACAATGAGATTAACAAGACTCGGTCTGCCAGCGAGGAACTGGCCAAACTTAGGACATAACACTCCAACCTTTTTAATGATTTTGAACATCTAAAAATGAAGTGTGATTCCTTGAAAAGGATAAAGTTTGAGCAAAAACCATGTAATGTTCCTTTGTAAAAAGCTCAAGAGAACTTGAAGAAGTTCTCTTCATTCAAAGAGACCCCAATGATAAAATGGGTATATGTTTTAAAAAAAATATGTTTCATAAAAGAAAATTCCAATGATCAGTCAAGGACTTAAGATTGAAGGGTAAAGGTGTAGCAAAAAATATCCAAGATTTTGCAGGAAAGGCAAACAAAATATTGGACTGCCAACAACCCTAAACTGGCTAATCAGGAAATGATAAGGAGGCTAGCTCATTGGGAATAACTGGTAAAATAGTATATTCTTAAACTGGTCCAATCACAAATTGAGAGGAAGCCAGTTCCACCCAAGAAACTAGTTAAGCAGTATGTTCCTACTATGAGGAAGCTAGATTTAACAATCAATTTGACGAAGCAGCCAGCTTCAGCCTTGCAAAAGTCAAACAACCAACCTGATTATTCTTATAATCGGAGAACCAAATCTCATACAATATATAAGAGGACAAATATACCAAGTAAGGGGAACAACTACTTGAGGCCTGAGCCAAATAAGATCTCTTTTTCAAAGGCGAGGAAGGCTAACCATTGTGGTTAAAAATCACATGGTTTCTAACCACATCCGGAACCAGCGTTCTAAGGTTCAATCAGGATATCCATTTCCAAAAGTATTGTTGGTCCCCGATCATAGTGTTTATGGTTGCAGTGGAATGTTAATAATGTCTTGCACTTATATATCTTGCTAAGGTCACAACTCAACTAGTATTTCTCAAATATGTTTAAGCTTGAGTATTCGTTAGATTTACTTCAAGATATATTGCAACACTTGATGTGTTGAGTTTCAAAATAAACAGTAAGTAACGAAGTAAAAGCAGTAAATGAACACGAGATTTATAGTGGTTCGAACAACTGTTCTACGTCCACTCTTCAGTCCTCTTGACTGAAAATTCACTATGATTGATTATAAGGTTATGATTGATCTCTAACATTGAGCAGCTCCTCTGTCTGGTCAGTGCGCACCTTCAAGCACCTCGGTCTTCAATCTTCACTTTGACACTCCTTAGAGTGAGGACAAACCTCCCTTCTCCTCGAACGTCGACCTTGAGAGTTATATAGTTTTTTTCAGAACGTTTCTTTTTTGGGCAATAGCCCATGATAATCACTCTTGTAGAACAAGATGACTGCTAGATTCTTTCTAGGATAGAAAGAATCCCAAGATAACCTTAGAAGAGAACTTCAAAGGTCTCTAGCTCTAAATTCAAAAGCTTATGCAAAGCCTCGATCAAATGAATGCTCGGATATGAGTTGCGTGAGTTTAAGAGTATTTGAATTGTATAACTTCTCTGTTTTTAGAACTGCCAAACTCTCTGTTATAAACATGGTGAACCTCTCTTGCTCTTCGCGAAATCATCTATTTATAAGCGAAGATTCAAACGTCCATTTGAATCTTGTCCGTTAGACACAGAGTGTCTTCTCGCCAATCTCCGTCCTTCTTTTTCTGTGAAGTACAAAGACTCTTCAGATCTCCTTCATCTCTGATTGGCATTCTCCTGATTTTAGCCGCCTTTGTCAAAATGGTTATTTGAGTTTGTGTCTGGAAACTTCTCTTTTGTCTGTTGAGTATCCTTTTTTTTTATTCCTAAAGTTTCCATGTGATTTTGGATCCTTCTGTTTCACGACTCCGTATTGAATGTTGATTATTGTCATGCGTTTTTTGGCAGTTGGTAGTCTGCTGATATCTCAGCAGTCTTGCTGAGATTTAGCAACATGCTTGCTTTACTCCTTTAGCATCCCGTTAAGTGCTTCCAGCATTCTTCATGTTTTTGCTAGGTGTTCTAATGTTTGCTAGCTTCTTTAGCAATCTTCGTCCTTGATGACTCCTTCAGCATTTTCTTTTCGTTTGCTTGAGTCTTCTAGCATTCTCCTTTGAGCTTTGCTTATTCTTCAGCAAACTTCAATCCTTTCTTCTAGTTCTATTACAACTCGAATAAGAATATCCTATACATGACTTTTTACAATTCGACACAATTCTAAGTTGCTAGAAACTAGATCGATTAAGCTTTGACGCACCAAAACAAAACTACATACAATTGAGATCAAGCGGTTATAATATTTCTAACAATATTCCTAACAATTTCCCCATTTTAGGTGCGATCAAAGCCCTAATTCTAATTTGGCCCTAATTCTATTTTTCTGATCATGGGAAAGTTGATTTTTTAGATTACAAAATATTCCTAACAATTCTATTCTTAGCATATCAACTCCCTTAGACTCAGTATCATTCAGAAATGTTATCCCTCAAAATATAAAGGGTATTGCTCGATTAAAAATTTTGTTCAAGTAAATGGCTTTCAAACCAACAGTCAGATAAGCATAGAGCGCATTCACACACAATACAGAGCAACACACAGGAACAAATCACACACACCCAAACAGTCCAAGCAGTTTGCTGATTACACTGAATGTGTAAGTTCAGCTATGCCAATCAAATTCAGAGTTGGACAATGAGGTGTTGTCATCAATCTGGGTTAGTTTCCATTAAAATTTTGACGATAGAGTATAGGAAACATATACCCAAACAAGGTTCAAAAGGTTTTACCGAAAGACTGTAAGATAAGGAAGGATTACTTCTTGGTTGTCGAGGAGTCTGAATCAACATCTTTAGCGCTTGAGGAGCTGGTGGTTTTTTTCAATTCTCTGAGAGTTTTGGTTGTAACCTTCATGAAGTTTCCACCAGGGCTTCTCGTTCTTCCCTTCTTATCCTCTCCCTTTCGTCTTTCTTTCTTTGTTCCTCCTTCCCTTCTTCTTTTTATTTTCTTCGCAAGTCTTCCTTTAGTTTTCTGCGTGCTTCAAGGCACCAGATTCTTTATTCCTCTTCGTTCTGCCGCTCTGCTTCTTCTTCCAATCTCTTCTCTTCCCCCTTGTGATCGCAACCAAAAGATCGGTGGAGAAGGTTTCAAAGTCGTCCTGCAGAGTCTGGCGAATTTCTGCCTTGGCCTCGCCCACTTCGGTTCGCACTTCAGCTCTCACGATAGGCACAACCTGCTCTTCAATTCTCTTCTCTACCACAACATGAATAAACATCTGGAGGTCCCTGTTAAAAGTACTAGAGCTCAGAGGCTCAACTATCATCGTTGGGGGCTCCGGAGATATCACCATTTGATTTGAAGTGGTAGGGATGTCAGCAGTGGTTGTCATTGCCTGTGATGGATTAGCAATTGGATCAGCATCATCTGCTGCTGTAGGTTCATTCTCTTGAACTTGTCCATCTCCAACAGCGACTGGAGAGGGAGGCCTAAAGCTATCTACTCGAGATGGGATATTGGCCAAAGTGATTAGTATCTTCTCCCTGAACTCTATCATCTTCCTGTGATCGTCTGCTCTCTTTCGTGCAGCTTTTTCTTCTGCCAGTCTTGCTTGCAACTTAGCAGCTGCAGTCATCTGCCTTCTTGTTGCGGGGGATTTGAATGTCTTTGTGAATGGTGGTGAATCAACAATGGCGTACTCAGATGCAAGTAGTGAATGATCTCCAGTGATTGCTTGGTGAGCCTTTATCTTTTGAAGCCTGTCAACTACTTGCTTCTCAATGTACTGCGTTTTGGATGTCTAATCCATCATATCATCTGCCCATTCCTCCTCACTTCTCCACTTAGACCTATTCTAGCCAGCATGATTGCGTGGTCTTCATAATGTAGTTCATGGGTGGCGTAGTCGTAGAATCTCCACCTCTGGAACTCTATCCTTAACCATTCAAGATCGGAAGATCCTTCTGTGAATTCAGCGGCATAAGTGGTCTTAAGTTCTTCAGCAACTTGGGCTTCAATGAACATACTGATTTCCTTCGCCCCACGAGATGAGGTCATCGTTCTTCTCATCCTTCACAGTAACAGGGGGGGCACTGATGCGGCTAAAAGTTCAATGGAATTAAATTCTCAACCACACAAAGAATAAAATATCAAATCCAGGTTCTTCTCCGTTTTGCCTGCTAGAGTACCGGGATACTACGGCAAAGTTCTTATAGCTAGGCAAATTCAATCGTTGAGTAGTTTTTTATCACCTAGGCAAACAATGTACACCTATGCTAATATCAAATTACAATCATGAATCAAACAATCAATCAACATTCACTTCAATAAATTCCTTTCTCACTTTGGTAAACCAAAACACACAAATGCTCAAATTAGGAAGATAGGATGTTGATATGAACTTGGATGCAATCAACTTAGGTAAATCATAGATGTAAACACATTTTAATTCCTAATTGGATGAACTCTTACCCTACACTAGTCAATCCCCAGTCACGGTGAACCAACTGTAGATGATACTAACGTCCTCAAACCATCACGTTATCGGACCCTAGACCACAACTAAAAGCTCGTAAATCATTGCCCTATGCCCTATCTCCGCACAGGGATTGGATCAAGGAACACAAGAAGTCATACTAATCACGACACGCCTATCCGCGTATTGGCTGCAATGATTGTGTCAATTATCATCTAAACTGGCGACT
>JAPKLW010000521.1:190602-208546 GCA_026898455.1 Plectranthus barbatus
CCAATAGATAGAGAACGGATGCAAGTTCTAGATCTCGTACTCTCAATATCGCCACTCACAATCGAAATAGATATGACAATATCATGGCTCAAACCTCACAGCTTTTTGTCAAGTCCTATGCATTAACCACATACAAAACTCGGCAATTCAAAAGTTAAACTTAAAACATGCTTTGAAATCTAGATTCCGCCCTATCATAAGTTGAAGTAGACATCAAACTCTACTAAGTAAATCATGATTAAATCTCAAGTCTAGTTCGAGTTCATCACACACACACACACAAGCACACAACATCCTAACAACAATCTACATGCCATAACACAATGTAATTAAAACTAAATGGTAGGAAGAACGATAGAAAACGTTACCCATCAGTAGGCACGATCTCCGCTCTCCATTCCTTATTTGCACCTACTACAAAGCAACACACACACCACCAAACAATTGAGCATAAACTAGCCGATTAAATTCTCATTTCCACCGACTATCCACAAACCAAATATCAACAATGATTAGACAATATCCACTAGTTCCACCATTCAAACCAAACCAATAATCCAAACCACAAACCATGCATAATAGGAAGTATTCAATCATGCCAACTCATTAATGATTCCATCCATCATCAAATATCAAACAATAACATTCATAAATCACATCCACTTCCAAAACCTCTTTCCACCATCATTCCACTATCCAAATATCTATACAAATAAACCATTTTTCCACTAGCTCCACCAAACATACCATCAAAATAATGTTCAACAAACAAATCCATTCAACAAACTCAAACTCATGAGAATATCCATACAAATCATCAAGATGAGCATAATCCAAAATATTCATCCAAGGTAGAATATCAATATAGATACAACCAAATCGAATCAAATCCATTAAAGGGTCAATATCCAACAACTAAACTAAACTAAAGCAAGATAAAGGATAAGAGATGGAGAAGAATAAACCGAGGCACCGGCTACCGGCACATCCCCCAAACTTAGTCAAGTGAGACTAAGTTTGCAAAAATGGTGGACGGTGCATCGTCACTCCTCTCGATCTTGTTGCTCCTCCTACAAACACAAAAACAAATAAACTAGACATTTATTCAAAATCAAAGCAACTAGAAGCAATTAAACAAAAGCAATAAAATTGGTTGGGTTGCCTCCCAACAAACGCTTCCTTAACGTCGGTAGCTAGACGACCTTACCACATCACCCATTGTCAAAAATCTTGTGGGTTTTTAATACACCTTTCTCCCTTAATCTGCATTTACTTGGGAGCAATTTGTCCAAGGCAATTTTTCGTTCACCCCTGTCATCTCTCCAAGGGGAATCGATCATCTTGTCGAATTCGAATTGCATGAATGAGTGCTCCTTCTTTGAAGTGATCCTTAAGACATTCTCCAATCTAATCCCCACTTCAAGAAATTCATTAATCCATTCCTCCAATGCACTCACCATTCTCTCCTCAACCTTGCCTACTTCCCAAGTTGACATTCCCCGCTTCATCCTATCCTCATTCTCCTTGCTTATTGTCGGCTTTTCCTCTTCTATGAAATGTTCCAATGCCGGTATTGTTTGAATCTCTTCAAGTAAAGGCTCCTCAATTCTTCCTCCTTCAATGTTCTTCACCGTCTCCTCGGTGCCTTCCTTCATGAGCTCTTCTTGATGAACACCCATTATCTCTTCACTAATGATTTCTTCGGTTTCCTCATTTTCTTTGCCATCTCCTAATGTTTCCTCGGGTTTCATCTCTATACTTGCACTCTCATCCTTCTGCATACTTTAAAAAATTTGTGCCGGCTCCTTGATATCTTCATTTACCTCATCAACTTGAAGTATTACTTCTCTTTCCCTTGCCGATTCATCTTCTTTCTTCACCTCTATTTCTCACCTTTCCTCATGCTCTTTCCTTGATCTTTTCAACACTTTAAGTTCTTCTTGCATGAGCTCTAATTGTCTCCTCCAAAATCATCATCATGAGATTCCTTTACAATATCTACCGTTTGAGAAGCTCTTTCCTCCTCCTGCCATTGGTTACTACATTGAAACATTTCCTCATACACGTTTCGGATAGGCATTCGCGGTCTTTGTCTTTGCATCATGAGGTCTCTAATCTCCTCCAATTGCCTTTGCACATTAATAAGTCTCTCCATGTTAGACACCTACAAGAGTTCAACAAAGGCAAGTCTCCAACAAAAACAAAAATCCAAAAGAAAACAAAATTAGAACAATTATCAAACAAATGTTAGTAACAATATTCACACAAACAAAAACACAAACACCTAGCCTACAAGCTTCACTTTTCCCCCAATATCTAGCAACCTACTAAATGAAGTCCCCGGCAACGGCGCCAAAACTTGATGCGGCTAAAAGTTCAATGGAATTAAACTCTCAACCACACAAAGAATAAAATATCAAATCCAGGTTCTTCTCCGTTTCGCCTGCTAGAGTACCGGGATACTACGACAAAGTTCTTATAGCTAGGCAAATTCAATCGTTGAGTAGTTTTTTATCACCTAGGCAAACAATGTACACCTATACTAATATCGAATTACAATCATGAATAAAACAATCAATCAACATTCACTTCAATAAATTCATTTATCACTTTGGTAAACCAAAACACACAAATGCTCAAATTAGGAAGATAGGATGTTGATATGAACTTGGATGCAATCAACTTAGGTAAATCATAGATGTAAACACATTTTAATTCCTAATTGGATGAACTCTTACCCTACACTAGTCAATCCCCAGTCACGGTGAACCAACCGTAGATGATACTAACGTCCTCAAACCATCACGTTATCGGACCCTAGACCACTCCTAAAAGCTCGTAAATCATTGCCCTATGCCCTATCTCTGCACAGGGATTGGATCAAGGAACACAAGAAGTCATACTAATCACGACACGCCTATCCGCGTATTGGCTGCAATGATTGTGTCAATTATCATCTAAACTGGCGACTACCTACATTTAGATGAATAAGAACAAGCTCTAGTATGCTTCAATCACAAAGAGAAAGGTAAACAAGCAATAATTAAACCTAAATCTCATGCATCCTCATCCAAATCAACATCCAAATAGAATTAGAACTTCATACCTTTCAATTGTACAATTACAAGTTTGAATTCAATGAACGTCATTACAAATTGAAAAGAGATATAAGAATCTTCCCCAAATTGGATTTGGTTGCTTTGATCCACCACCTTTAATCTTCAATCTACTCCAAAGATTAATGAATTAATCTCCTAGATGCTCTAGGATTATGATGAATTGAAATGGAAAAATGGAATCTAGGGAAAAATCTAGCTATCGTATGTGAAAAATGACAAAAGTTCTTCAAATAACTGCCTCTTCCCCTTTTATAGGCAAGCAATCAGGGCCTCGGATCGCCCGGTCGAAGTTTGGCTCGCCCGGGCCATCAATAACCGCCAAAAAACCACCAAAAACCGTCTTGGCTCGATCGAGCAAGGCATGGCTCGACCGAGCCAAGTCTCTGTCCGCTCGTGCTCGACCGATCCTGCCCTTGCTCGGCCGGTCGAGCCCTCTGAAGCCCCCGCTCGGCCGGTCCTGCACCCGCTCGGCCGGTCGAACTCTCCAAACTCCAACAACGTGCGATTTTCATCCAAAACTCCACCAAAATTGCTCGTTTATGCCCAAAACCTATCCTACACACATCAAACACACAAAACACGAAAACACAACCAAAATACGACAAAAACATATGATACGGGAGTAAAATAGCCACAAACAAGCATGTACACACATCAAAATATAGGTCATTTTACGCACGTATCAGGCACCATTTGGCAATTCTCTTCTCTTTAAACTTCCTATCCGGTTGTCCTTCCATTGGTACTCTCAGCGTCTCTGGCCTAAAAACAGATTCGCCTCCTGCAAGCATCAAGACCCCCTGGGCAGCTTCTGCTGTCTCTGTCATCTCGACATCCTCATCACTTGGAATATCACTGGATGAGATACCTGAGACTTCGGGAGAGGTAGGAATTGGAATACGTCTTTGCCACAGTGATTTAATGGTCTTCTCGAGCACGAAAGAAGTATCCGCTCCTAAATCCCATTCTGGGACGGAAGATGGATCCACTCCCAAAGCACGTATATACTGCTTGTTCTGTGCTCTCACACTCACAATGAGGTTGGCTTGTAATCTGTCTTGGGTTTCAACATCGAGCGAGGTAGTGGCTTCTTTCTCCCTAGCTTCCTTCTCAGCAACTTCTGTTTCAGCATCTTCCCTCTCTGCTGTTGGTTCATATTGCTGCACAGCCGTCTGAGTGACTACCTCAACATCTGCTTCAACCTCATTGGTTCTGATCTCAAGGTCAGCATTCACCTTCTCTGCTGCCTTGTCTCCTTCTTTTTACAATTTGACACGATTCTATGTTGCTAGAAACTAGATTGATTAAGCTTTGATGCACCAAAACAAAACTACGTACAATTGAGATCAAGGGGTTATAATATTTTTAACAATATTCCTAACAAGGACTACACACACTCTCACAATTTCTTAATCAAACATCATGCATTATATGAAAAGGAAGATAAAAGTGACAAAAAAAGCATTGAAAAACTACCTGCTTTGAGAGTGACTCAAGTTTGGATTCTCAAAGTATGGATCCGACACACTAATCCTGCAGGATCCATAGTTACTCAAGGACCTAAAATATAATCTATGTTTTGCAGGAACAAGTATCCATAGAACAACCTCAAGAACAAAAGAGCATGTGGATTCTACACAATGGGTGCTCCGCGCATATGACTGGAAAATAGATCTACTTTCACATCTCATAATGGTTAGAGGACCAACGGTCATATTTGGTGACAACTCTAAAAGAAGAGTGATAGGGAAGGGATGTGTTGAACAAAATGTAATCATCATCAAGAATGCATCTCTTATCACCAACCTGGAACATAATCTCCTAAGCATCAACTAGCTTAGTCAAAATGGTTACGTTATTTCCTTTGTTGAGTCAGAATGTCAAATCCGAGATGTACCTTCAGAAGAAGTTATGCTCAGAGGCATAAGAAAGGGTCAATTATACATGGTAGACTGGCAGAGTGGACAAACAAGCTCATGTTTTTTGGCAACCAGATCAAGTACTCAGAGGCATAAGGAAGGGTGGATTATACATGGTAGACTGGTAGAGTGGATAGACAATCTCATGTTTTGTGGCAACCAGCTCAAGTGAGACAAACTGGTTGTGGCACAAAAGACTGAACCATCTAAATTTCAAGACTTTCAATCATTTGGTCAAGCACAAGCTGGTAACAGGTCTACCAAAGGGAATCTTTAAGAAAGAAGACATATGCATATCTCCAGCAGTAATTATTACGGATGTCTAGCACACAAGTTTGATAGTTCGGAAGAAACTATAAAGCTCTCAACATCTGAAGGAGGAGGCTGTGTGGTGCGCCCAAACTCCAAATCTGTGAAACCAAAGGAACCAGAGGCTTGGACGAATGAGCTAGTGGACTGGTAGACACTGGCACATACCCACTAGCGATAGATCTCGAAACCATTCTGTAATGGAGGCTTAGTGAATTTCCAGACCACGGTCTGAAGAGAGGACGTAGGACGTGTTGTCCAAACCTCTACAAATCCTTGTTATTTATGGTATTTATTTTTCTTCAAGGATTTTTGAAACTCAACACATTCTAGTGCTGGAATATATTCAAACTGAACACTTAAATTCCTACTCGCTAACAATTTGTATTTTGTAACACAAACTGGTCAAGAATCACCAGTTTGTGAGTGCAAGTTAGATCTGAAAATTTCTATTGCACATTATATTTATTCTAATCTCGGGACTGATATGTGTGTAAAATGACCTATTTTTCGATGTGTGAACTTGCATGTTTGTGGCCACTTTACCCTCATATCATATGTTTTTGTTGTTCTTTTGTCTTGTTTTCGTGTTTTCGTGTTTGAAATATTGTAGGATGTGTTTTCAGCATAAAACAACACTTTTGGATGAGTTTTGGATGGAAATCGCCCAAGCTAGGAGTCAAAGGGAAGCAGGATCGACCGAGCGGTGCAGAAAGGGTGCTGGGGCTGTTCAGAGACTTTGCTCGGTCGAGCCAAGCCCTTCAGAGAGGTGGCTCGACCTTGGCTCGGCCGAGCCAGAGCGGATTTTTGGAGATTTTCAGCTCTGGGCTCGCTCGGGCGAGCCAACTTTGGCTCGGGCGATCCGAGGCCCTGTTTGCTCATTATAAAAGGGGGAAAAATAGTTATTTTGACAACGAATTCATAACTTTGAATAACCACCTCCTAAATTCTCTCTGCGATTCCATTTCAATATCTTCCAAAACCTATCAAGGAGCTAAATCATCAATCCTAGGAGGAGAATTGAAGATCCAAGGGGGTAGATCAAGACCTAGCAAATCCAATTGGGGAAGATTTCATTTTCTACTTATCAATTGTAAAGGATGTATTTGATTTCAACTTTGTATTGTTACAATTGAGAGGTATGTTGCTCTAATTCAATTTGGATGTTGATTTGAACAAGGATGCATGAAGATTAGGTTTGATAATTGTTTGTTTACTTTCCTATGAAGGGTTGATTTGCACTTGAGCTTGTTCATACCTATTAGATGTAGGTAATAGCCAATCTATAGGTAGTTGATATGAACGTTGCAGCCAATACGCGGACGGGATCTTCGTGAAAAGTGCATAATCATATAGTTTTAGTTCCAATCCATGTGCGGGGCTAGGATTGTAGGGCAATAATCGACAGACATTTTGGAGTGAGTTAGGGATTGATAACGTAGCTATTTAAGATTTCTAATTTCATCAACGGACAATTCACCGGTACAAAGGGGATTGACTAGAAAAGAGTCGGTTGCTCAACCTCATAGGAATTAAAACTTGTTTACATCAATGATTAACCTAATTGGATTAAATCTACATTTATTTCAACATCATATCTACCTCATTTGTGTATTTGCTTGTCTTGGTTTACCAAGTTGTGGAGAGAATTGTTTGAATGTTGTTTGTTGGTTTAATTCATTGTTTGTTATATGTTGTTAGCATAGGTTTAAATTGATTTCCTAGTTGATAGAAATCACTCAACGATTTTATTGTTACCTAGCTATTAGACTTTGCTATAGTATCCCGGTAATCTTGCAGGCGAAGGGAAGAAGGATCTGGATTTGACAAATTTTATTCTTGTGTAGCTAAGAGTTTAATTTTTATTGAACTTTTAGCCGCATCAAGTTTTGGCGCCATTGCCGGGGACTTCATTTAGTAGGTTGCTAGATATTGGGGGAAAAGTGAAGCTTGTAGGCTAGGTGTTTGTGTTTTTGTTTATGTGAATATTGTTACTACCCTTTGTTTGATAATCGTTCTAATTTTGTTTTCTTTTTGATTTTTGTTTTTGTTGGAGACTTGCCTTTGTTGGACTCTTGTAGGTGTCTAAAATGGAGAGACTTATTAATGTGCAAAGGCAATTGGAGGAGATGAGAGCCCTAATGATGCAAAGACAAAGACCGCGAATGCTTATCCGAAATGTGTATGAAGAAATGTTTGAATGTAGTAACCAATGGCCGGAGGAGGAAAGAACTTCTCCAATGGTGGATGTTTTAAAGGAATCTCATGATGATGATTTGTGGAGGAGACAAATAGAGCTCGTGCAAGAAGAACTTAAATTGTTGAAAAGATCAAGGAAAGAGCATGAGGAAAGGCAAGAAATAGAGGTGAATAAAGAAGATGAACCGGCAAGGGAAAGAGAAGTAATACTTCAAGTTGATGAGGTTAATAAAGATATCAAGGAGCCGGCACAAATTTTTGAAAGTATGGAGAAGGATGAGAGTGCGAGTCTAGAGATGAAACCCGAGGAAACATTAGGAGATGGCAAAGAAAAAGAGGAAACCAAAGAAATCATTAGTGAAGAGATAATGGGTGTTCATCAAGAAGAGCTCGTGAAGGAAGGCACCAAGGAGACGGTGAAGAACATTGAAGGAGGTAGAATTGAGGAGCCTTCACTTGAAGAGATTCCAACAATACCGGCATTGGAACATTTCATAGAAGAGGAAGAGCCGAACATAAGCAAGGAGAATGAGGATAGGTTGAAGCGGGGAATGTCAACTTGGGAAGTAGGCAAGGTTGAGGAGAGAATGGTGAGTGCATTGGATGAATGGATCAATGAATTTCTTGAAGTCGGGATTAGTTTGGAGAATGTCTTAAGGATCACTTCAAAGAAGAAGCACTCATTCATGCAATTCGAGTTCAATAAGATAATCAATCCTCCTTGGAGAGATGATAGGGGTGAAAGAAAAATTGTCTTGGACAAATTGCTCCCAAGTAAATGCAGATTAAGGGAGAAATGTGTATTAAAAACCCACAAGATTTTTGACAATGGGTGATGTGGTAAGGTCGTCTAGCTACCGACGTTAAGGAAGCGTTTGTTGGGAGGCAACCCAACCAATTTTCTTTCTTTTGTTTAATTGCTTCTAGTTGCTTTGATTTTGAATAAATGCCTAGTTTGTTTGTTTTTGTGTTTGTAGGAGGAGCTACAAGATCGAGAGGAGTGACGATGCACCGTTCACCATTTTTGCAAACTTAGTCTCACTTGACTAAGTTTGGGGGGATGTGCCGGTAGCCGGTGCCTCAGTTTATTCTTCTCAATCTCCTATCCTTTATCTTGCAATTAGTTTAGTTGTTGGATTTTGTCCCTTTATTGGATTTGATTCGATTTGGTTGTACCTATATTGATATTCTACATTGGATGAATGTTTTGGATTATGTTCATCATGATGATATGTATGAATATTTTCATGGGTTTGAGTTTGTTGAACATTGGTTTTGATGGTATGTTTGGTGGAGCTAGTGGGAAAATGGTTTATTTGTATAGATTTTTGGATAGTGGAACGACGGTGGAAAGAGGTTTTGGAAGTGAATGTGGTTTATGCTTGTTATTGCTTGATATTTGATGATGGATGGAATTATTAATGAGTTGACATGATTTACTACTTCATATTATACATGGTTTGTGGTTTTGATTATTGGTTTGGTTTGTATGGTTGAGCTAGTGGATATTGTCTTATCATTGTTGATATTTGGTTTGTGGAAAGTTTGGTGGATATGAGAGCTTTATTGGCTTGTTTTATGCTCAATAGTTTGGTGGTGTTTTTGTTGATGTGAGTAGGTACCAATAAGGTCTTGGAGAAGCGGTGCAATCGTGGCTACCGATGGGTAACGCATTCTATCGTTTCTCTTGCCAATTAATTGTATTTCAATTAGATTGTTGTTAGATTGTTGTATGCATGTAGATTGTTTTTAGGTTGTTGTGTGCTTGTGTGTGTGTGATGAACCCGAACTAGACTTGAGATTTGAATCATGATTTACTTGGTGAAGTTGGATGTTTATCGCAACCAATGATAGGGCGGAATCTAGTTGTCGAAGCATGTCTTAAGTTTAACTTTTGAATTGCCGAGTTTTGTGTGTGGTTAATGCATAGGACTTGACAAAAAGCTGTGAGGTTTGAGCCATGATATTGTCATATCTATATTGTTTGTGAGTGGCAAGATTGAGAGTACGAGATCTAGAACTTGCATCCGTTCTCTATCTATTGGCATGAGTGTGTAACTAGAAAATGATCTTAGGCCATCGATTCTTAGTCCTACCTTTCACATCGGGAGTATAAGGTGGTTGTTATCATTAATTTGCCTTTCGTATCTTTGACCCCCGTGATTGAACTTTATTGGTGAATCTTCTTTGATATGATTAGGACCAAGTTGGGGGGAAAGAGAGTATGAGGGTGAATACGGTGATGAGAGTTGGCTTGGGAATTGATTGTATTTGTATTGATGGGAAATGTTGAGTCATGAAAGATATGAAATAAGGGATTATTGTTAATCCTAGAAAAATGAGCACCTACAAAATTTTGCACCCACAAAATGAATGAATGATGGTGCTAATGGAAAATTATGGAAAAAGGAAAAGAAAAGAGAGAAAGAAAAAAAAAGTGTGTTATGAAATGAATAAGCATCGGGGTATGTAGTGGTTCGAAAAGAATAAGTTTGGGGGTTTTGGGAAATTGAGAAGTTTAGTCACTTTGGCCCAAAACCACCCACCTTTTAGTTAGCCACGTTACAACTTATGAAATGACCTTTTTGATTCTAGAAACTAACTCATTGTAGTATAGTGGTGAGAATGAATGCAAGCCTATGGAAATCAAGCTCGATATCTTGTGATTGTGTGAATCTCATCGTCCCTAAACACGTGAGGGAGTGCTTTCGTTTCTTGTATCCATTTTTTTATGAGTGGTTCATGTCCTTAGCATTAACCTTGTCACAAAATTAGGTGATAATCTCGTTATACTCTAACATGCTTAGATAATCTTGATGAGCTATGAGGTATTGCACGAGGTAGATTAATGGTTTTACTTTGTTTTGATTGAGGACAATCAAAGGTTCAAGTTTGGGGATTATGACATGTGTGTAAAATGACCTATTTTTTTATGTGTGAACTTGCATGTTTGTGGCCATTTTACCCTCATATCATATGTTTTTGTTGTTTTTTTTTTCTTGTTTTCGTGTTTGAAATGTTGTAGGACGTGTTTTGAGCATAAAACAACACTTTTGGATGAGTTTTGGATGGAAATCGCCCAAGCTAGGAGTCAAAGGGAAGCAAGATCAACCGAGCGGTGCAGAAAGGGTGCTGGGGTTGTTCAGAGACTTCGCTCGGCCAAGCCAAACTTGGCTCGGTCGAGCTAAGCCCTTCAGGTCGAGCCACCCTTGGCTCGGCCGAGCCAGAGCGGATATTTGGAGATTTTCAGCTCTGGGCTCGCTCGGGCGAGCCAACTTTGGCTCGGGCGATCCGAGGCCCTGTTTGCTCATTATAAAAGGGGGGAAAATAGTTATTTTGACAACGAATTCATAACTTTGAATAACCACCTCCTAAATTCTCTCTACGATTCCATTTCAATATCTTCCAAAACATATCAAGGAGCTAAATCATCAATCATAGGAGGAGAATTGAAGATCCAAGGGGGTAGATCAAGACCTAGCAAATCCAATTGGGGAAGATTTCATTTTCTACTTATCAATTGTAAAGGATGTATTTGATTTCAACTTTGTATTGTTACAATTGAGAGGTATGTTGCTCTAATTCAATTTGGATGTTGATTTGAACAAGGATGCATGAAGATTAGGTTTGATAATTGTTTGTTTACTTTCCTATGAGGGGTTGATTTGCACTTGAGCTTGTTCATACCTATTAGATGTAGGTAATAGCCAATCTATAGGTATTTGATGTGAACGTTGCAGCCAATACGCAGACGGGATCGTCGTGAAAAGTGCATAATTATATAGTTTTAGTTCCAATCCATGTGCGGGGCTAGGATTGTAGGGTAATAATCGACGGACGTTTTGGAGTGAGTTAGGGATTGATAACGTAGCTGTTTAAGATTTCTAATTTCATATACGGACAATTCACCGGTACAAAGGGGATTGACTAGAAAAGAGTCGGTTGCTCAACCTCATAGGAATTAAAACTTGTTTACATCAATGATTAACCTAATTGGATTAAATCTACGTTTATTTCAACATCCTATCTACCTCATTTGAGTATTTGCTTGTCTTGGTTTACCAAGGTGTGGAGAGAATTGTTTGAATGTTGTTTGTTGGTTTAATTCATTGTTTGTTATATGTTGTTAGCATAAATTTAAATTGATTGCCTAGTTGATAGAAATCACTCAACGATTTTATTGTTACCTAGCTATTAGACTTTGCTATAGTATCCCGGAAATCTAGCGGGCGAAGGGAAGAAGGACCTGGATTTGACAAATTTTATTCTTGTGTAGCTAAGAGTTTAATTCCGCATCAGAGACCAAATGGAATGTAGTAATTTAAATTATGTTATTAATATTTTTAAGATAATTCGATTGCGTGAATTATTAAATACAAATGAGATATTTTAGTCATTAGTGTGGGTAATATAACCTTCCCACGCTTCTGATTTCATCTCCTTCATGTCAATTACTGTGAATGCATTTTGCATTAAATAACCCTATCAAGTTTTGATTTTCTTCTATCTATTTATTTATTGAAAAATAATCTACCAAGGTCAAATTCAATGTTCTTTCTCCTCACAACCCACCAAAATCCAAATTCTTTAGTCCCAACTTAATTAGTAGTTTATTGAGGAAACAAGGTCAAATATGCACCAAGGGTTCTAGACTTCCAAAAAAAAAAAAAAAAGATAAATGGGCAGCGATGTTAATTCTAACCGCTATATCGATTATTAATTATTTGATGGTAAGTTAGAATACAGAAAGGGATATTTCAATCTCGTTAAAATTGTGTATCCTAATTTCAAATATTCTATACAACTATCAAATAAATTAAAGTATATAATTAACCATTATTTACTTTGGTTGTTAATTCTATATTTCACTTTAATTTGAGTTTTTATATTATTGATTTTATTTGTTTATATGAAATTGGTGCTATGAATATATGTTTGCATGATATGTAACTCTATCAAGATTGAGTTAGGTGATAAAAATCTCAATTTGTGTTATATTAAAATAAATTAATGTTTTTAGATTGATCGAAATCAATTAATATTTTATGTTTCTTAAGCATAACATATATAGTAAAAAATATGATTGCTAGGAATTTATGCTAGAAATCTCTTTTTTATATATTGTTTTTGATGAGTCTAACATACCATCACATATAGTGACTCTAGCTTGATTAGCACAAACTTGTAATGTCCTGTAACAGGAGCTTATTACAAGCTTTAGAGATTTGCTAGCAAAGTTTTCACTAGAAAAGAAGTTTGTTCGGAGATTGCTGGCAATTACCTGTACCAGCAAAGCATCTTTGGAGGAAGCTTGCTGACACGTCATCACCAGTTGGTAAACCACCAGCAAGGAGCTTACAAGCAAGCGTCACTAACAAGGCGCTTCCCAACCAGCTAGAAGAGACACCAGCAAGCTAGGATAAGCGTAGACTTTTCTCAAGACCAGACTTTAAGATATGAGATCTTAAAGTCTAAGTTACTCAAAAGCTTGTTCATCCCAGGAATTAACCAACAAACATTCCTCAGACTGGTTAATAGCCGTTCTGACTGAAGCAGCAAAAGTCAACCTACTCTAACAAAAGTATACTGCGAGTCAGAAAAAATGAGAACTCGATGTGATGGGTTCTTTTTATCTCACAATGGCTCTAAACGACTACGGATTCAAATCTTCCAAGGCGCACCTATAAATAGAAGTTGCAAAACACCTTGAGAAGGTTACCAAATTGAATTCTACCGAACTTCACAGAATCAGCCAATCACTCTCGAAAGCTACCAACTCTCAAAATCCAAAAGCTTTCAGGTTGTTGTATCATCTTTCCGTGTTCCTTCCAGAACACGAGGCTCTGTGTATCTAGCAAGAGCTATTTCTGTTTTCTTACTTTCTGAGTAAGAAAATATCTAGGAGTTATCACTTCTCTGGTGGCAACTATCACAGATGTATACCGTAAACTACCATTGTTGAGAGGAACTCAAACTCTCATGTCCGCCTTTAAGGTTAGGTGGTGTACCCACACTTCATGCTTGAAGAAGTGAATGAGAGCGAAGATGTTTGCGAGTGAGCTAGTGGAATGGTGGACACGGGCATTCACCAGCCAGCAACAGTGCATCGATATCTATGTAATTCTCATCTTAGTGATTTCCAGACTGTGCGTTTGAAGAAAGGACTTAGGATGGTTTGGTTCGATACTCTATAAATCCTGTGTTATTTACTGTTTTATTTAAATTTATGCATGTGATTAGAAACTCAACACCTCAAGTGTTGGAGTATATTACTGAATTGACCTAAGTAATATATTGCTAATCAAAACAAACAATTGCATTTCTGAACCCAAGTTGGTGCCTTAATCACCAGTTTGGAGGACCTAACCTAGAAGACTTACACCGCCAACTTTATTAACTCAGATTTTGGGACCAACAAGCGGTATCAGAGCAATTGTTCTTTACAAACTAGTTGTTTTGACTCGCTTAGGACCAGATCCATTTTCTATGCGATTGTTTCTTTTATTATGTGCCTTAGCAAACAGGTTATAGGATGAACATCTTGAAGCTTCCACCATATAATGCGGAGAAACTCACAACATGAAGAAGAGATCCCTGATCCAGCTGAACATCCATTCAGAGATGATAGATGTGATGGAAACTTAACGCCCCTCTAGGAGGCAAAGAAGGTCCAGAGACGGTACCTAAACTGTATATAGGGTGGAATACAGAAGACAAGAAGTGCGCCCAACTAGACTCCAAAGCTTACGGACTGATCCTCTCAGCTCTTCTGGATGTTATGACAGACGACGTGATAGAGTTTGACTGCGCAAAAGAGGTCTGAGATTATCTCAGCAGTCTGAGCTAAAAGATCAATCAAATAAAATGCAACAAGCTTCAGGTCTGCATCGACAAGTACGAGTCCTTTAAAATGCTCCCAGTAGAAAGCATCAAGGACATGGAGGCTTGATTCAACTCTATCGTCAGCGAGCTAAAGACCTTGGATAGAGTATAATCTATAGCGGATCTCAATGCCACGATCATATCCAAGATGCTAAAGGACGAATGGTTTGTGAATACGATCACTCTACGAAGAAGGATCTCTCGAAGATGTCCCTCAAAGTGTTGTTTATCCAGCTGCAAGCACATGAGCGGGACATCAGATGGAAAACAAGCACAAAGTCGTCAAGGTAGCCACCAATTCACCAAGCAGACATCCTGAACATGTTGCCTACTTCGTGAAGATGGACTTTCAAGGTCAAAGGAGACCCAAGAAGCTCTTTCACACAAAGAGACCAGTGGGGCCACCGACGACAGAAGCCCCCTCTACCTCCACCTCCACCTAGAGAGAATGAGAGAGTTCCATCGCAAAACTTGAAGAGCAAATGTGAAGACTCTCCAAATTATTGGAGATGGTGAAAACTAAAGTTGATATTCCTCAATCAGCTGAAAGGAGATTCGTCAAACGCCCCCAATGCACATGTTTTGAGTGCAACTCTCCCGACCACCTCAAGTTCAAGTGTCCTGTAGTGGACAAGGAGGAGAGAGATCGACTAAAAAGTCTATTTGAGATCCGAGCATCAAAGTCGTCGCCAGAGTCATGCTCATAAGATAGAGGCCCCAGATATCCCCAACCGCGATGATGGATCAGTGTCGTCAGATGATGAGTCGGCGGAGGAAGCATTGTTGGCATTCAGGGCTACAATTGGCGAAGATGCTGATGCAACTAATGATGCAGAGGAAAACCATCAAGCACTAACTCTTGTTGATGACGAGGTAATTAGCTCTCTACTAGTTTCTTTTATGTTTGCAAGCATCATAGAGATAAACAATGTGTGGTTGTCTAAAAGGTCAATTTCAGAACTTTCATTAATGAGTAGAGAGTTTACAAGTACAATGAAAACATAAAAATTGAACTTACAAAAAACTAAGCACCACCAGAAGAATCACGGAGGAGGAGGATCAGAAGTAGAAGGTTTTGATCCAGAAAGTTTTGAGACGAGTTCCACCAGTGTATTGAACTGCTCGTGCCTCCTCTTTTCTTCGGCCTCTTCCCTCAATCTTTGTTCTTCTTTTTCGTTTTGCCTCTACTCTTCCCCCTTTGTGACAATATTAACAAGGGTTGAGACAGTGGATTTAATCGTTGTGAAAGACTCGAAAGATTCTGCCTCGTTCTGCTCCATACGGGCTTTGAGCTCATCGATCTGATTCTAGAAGTGAGCTTGCATCTGAGTCACCATAGCAATGGGCACAACATCACCATGCTTCCTCTGACCTCCAGAAGGTTAATCCCAACCTAGCCATCATGATAGATAGATCTTTCATGTTGAGCTCGTGTCTGGCTAGGTCGAATTGCCTCCACCTTCTAAATCAATCCTGAGTACGTCACAAGGAATGGTGTTCTCAAGCAGAAGGTCAGGATAGAGCAAGTTGATTTCTTCAGTTACCCTCCACTCTATCCTTTGCAAGTTCTTTGCAGCCTAGGGGATAAGCTTGGCATCCACTGTGTCAGTTTTCCCTATTGGTGGACACCAGCTCCTTAGTCGCAAAAAGGTAGACTCGGGATGGGATAATCCACTTAATGGAATTTTATACTCGGGGAGCTGACTTGGCTCGATAGACAGCTCTTTATCCCTTCTGATATCCCAAGGGTGAAGCCTCCAGACTCTGTGCATGTCTCGTTCATAATTAAAATCTTTAGCCAATTGGGAACTATACACTTCATCGTCATCACCTAAGGAGATTGAGATCTGGGAGTCATTTGAGGAGATCTCCATGGCATCATCACCTTCCTCTCCTCTATGTGAGCCCTAGCTTGAGTGGACTCAGGCTGAAGCTGAGTCACAGGCTCAGCTTGGGTGGAGGTTTCCCCTTGCTCAACCTTCGGCCCCTATCTCTTGTCCTGCACCATCTCCTGCTCTTTCTCCGTCTCAGGCTCCGGCTCCTTCTCTTGCTCTGGCTCCGGTCCTATCTCTGGCTCTCTCTCTTTCTCAGCCTCTTTCTCCATCTCTTGGTCCCCCAGTTTCGCCGTGGCGGTCGCCTGCTCATCTTCCACATTTTCTTGCCCTTCTACCACATCTCGAGCCATTTCTAGAACAATTTCCTTAGTATGTACCTCCACATCCTTCTCGGGTACATGCAGAGTCTTCTTCTCAACTTCTTTCTCAGCTACCTTCTCTCCACCGCCTTCTGTCGGTTGTACTGGGTTGGTCGCCCAATCAAGAATATCCTTTTCTACCATCACCTCCACCGTGGGTTGCTCAGGCTGCTCATGTTGTCTCTCGGGGTGTTGGTCCATACTGTGAACTTCCCGGTAGTGTTCTTCGAAAGTTCTTTGTTCAGAGGAGACAAGAGGAAAGGAATATGAATACTTTAAGGAACTTCCACCTCTCGCCCCTGAAATGTCAGTTTGCGACGAGTGGACGACTCCTCCACTTTCTCCTTGCTTTTTCCGACAACTTTTTCTTCTCTCTCTCTTCAGAGGACGAACTACCTCAGTTCTAGCTTTCTTAGGGATATCAGTTATTATTCTTCCCTCGAACTGAGTAGGCCCTTGTACTGGCTGAGCTGACTTTGGCTTCTTCAGATCCTCCCCAAGATTTGTCAGAGGGGGAAGGTCTTACATAGCTTTCTACAGGCTCTCCTCCTGCTGAGCTGCAGTCTTAGCTTGCCTGTCTCTACCATCACCACCACCATTATCTTTATCATCATCCTCGGTCTCACTTGGTTCTCCCACCACTGACTTAAATGGAATACAGTCATTTGGGATAAACACCTCTTCTCGTCCCTGACAACAATTTCTCCAACATATAACTCACCTTCAGGCTAAAGCCTACACTGGTGGCAAATTATCTGATCTCCTCGATGGTGGACTGCTTGTGCACGTAGTCCAACAACCTTTCAAAAATGAATTCCACCCAATTTTCATGGACATCAACATCAATGGCCATCAGAAGTGAGTACTTCTTCTTGCTCATCTCCGAGAAGGATCCCACCTCGCACTAGAACATGTGGATCGCAACGTCGGCAAGAAACTTGTAGAAGGGGTCGAACTCATTCATCTTATGGTTCATCTTCCCCCTGGTTGTGATCTCTTCTAGTTTCCCATCAATCCAATGTCCCTACATGCGCTCTCGCATATTCTTGTAGTCAACCCCTTGTAGATAGTCATGAATGGAGGTGTCTTTGTTCCTCAGCTTGAACACCTTCTTGAGCAACCGGGGGGTTACTCATATTTTGGTTCCGGCCATATTGGTAGTGAAGGCCTTTTTGTCCTCGTCCATCATTGCGTTTGCGTAGAGCTAGGCAACCATGTATGGATGGAACCTCCTCGGTCGTGCCCTCAGATAGTACACGATCCTCTTGCCAGTTATGTAACGCCCCCATCTGACCTTCCCAATATGGGGCCACGTTACATTG
>JAPKLW010000521.1:208556-343365 GCA_026898455.1 Plectranthus barbatus
TCCACTACTCTCAACGTCCGAATGCTTCCTACACTTCAAGGAATACAAATCTAGCACCCAAATATCGATTAATGGCCGGAAAAATGAGTTATGAAATAAAATCTGAAAATCGCCAAATCCAAAACTCACCCAACTTCAAACGGTGATAACTTCCTCAATACTCATCCTCTCGATCCCCACGAGTAACCAAATCGAAGCTCTTGACGAGAGCTATCTGAGGGTGGTGGTCACTCGCCGGAATGTCGCCGGTGGCGGCCGGAAAAAGCTCGGACAGAGGCGACGGGAAAGGGGGCTGTTTCTGAAAATGCTGCACTCCCAGCTTTCTCTCTCTCTCGATTTTCAGGCAAAATAAGGTAAGGAAGGTAACTATAGTATAATCATATACTATACCCAATATAATACATATCCCACTTATAATATAATTGCACACTATTATATCTAGGTATAAACATCCTTAATAATCCAATCTACATGATATAATGTCTCCCATAATTCCACAACTTCACCATTCCACTTCCAACATAATAATTCCAATTTACATGCATAATCATCCCAAAATAAATTCCTCAATCATATTATCTCAATTCCAATCTCCAAAATTCAAATAAATCGTTCCCCATCAATTCTCAATTGAGATAAATTCATTGTCACATTCGATCTTTAAATAGACCAGATTACAATTTAGGCACGGGGTATTACATCGTGCAGCTCAACTGGTGACATCTTCCTTTGGGGATTGATGTTAAAGGGTAGGGAGGAGGTTCGAGCCCTCCTACCAACAACCTTCCAGAAAATGGCTGCGTGCAATTCTGGAGATGTGGTTGGGGTGCATCGGACTGCAGGCCCTGACATCGGTCCCTGGGGGGAGATGTTACAAGTTAGTTTGGTCGCAAGACGATCGCCTGGGCAAGCTTCTTGGACATCTTCCACATTCAGAATCTTTTCTTTCACTACCTGTGTCGCACTCTTCTACTTCGGTGAGATCTTCTTTGGAGCATCCCTGAAGAGCTTCAGGACTTGGTTATAAGGGCGATCTTCATATATCATAGGTTCTTCTCGGCCTGATGTTGAGGTATCTCCGACCGGCTTCTGAGGTGTTTTGGTTTTCCTTGGCATGACTAAGAGTGATGATTGACAATAAATGAGAGAATGTTTGTCAATTGCTTTGAATGCTCTGAGTAAAATCTAGAAAGATGAAGGTTTGAAGCTTCGATAAAAATGGCAAAGTAATAAAATTTTAATCGTCGTTTTGCCATTGCTATATATAAGGTGAGTTGATACAGGTCGAACGGCTCTCTATAAATCAACAACTTTAAGATTGACGGCTGGGAAAGGACATCTTGAGCTGGTTTTGACTGATCTGACGTGGGGAGCAGGGTCGTCCATGTGGCACGCCCAGATTTATCACCGCCTATTATGCATTTGATGCATCGTATGGGATAAGCGATTGTTTAAAATTTGAAAACCCCGTCTTTATACTCATACTGAGTAATAGTCAATTTTTAAACTAAGAGTTGGAACTCAGTCTAATTCCGCAACCATCCTTCAAAAATATGCTAAGTATAGAAACCCAAACTTGGTTTTTCTGAAGAGTCAGTACAGAGACTCAAAACTGAGTTTTCAAAAGTTAGTACACATACTTAGCGTAGACACCACTTATGCATTTTCTTCGAAAAAAGGCTAAGTATAAATCCGTCATACTAAGAAATTCGACCAAAACTAAAAAGTGAGAGTTTGAACTCAGTTTTAATCTATTTTCGTCGTATTCAATCACGGATTTCTTTGATCTTATTATCATTTAGGATGATTTGGTGACACCACTTGAATTGATTCAAATAAATTGACATCCAAGTAAGCAAACCTGAGAGCTGGGACTCAGTTTCAGTCGGTATCACCTCCATCGTATTTAGAAATTTTGGAGAGAATAAGAAAATCAGAAAATTAAGAGCTTGGAGTAAGTTTTATTCTGCATCTACTCCTCTTCGATTGATATCTCATAAAATTCAAATAAACCAAGCTTGATGTACAATTCCTTGAATTTGGTCTTAGGGAGTGGTTTGGTGAAGATATCCGCCAATTGGTCTTCAGTACAAATGTACTCGACGGACATGTCCATCTTCTCGACATGGTCTCTGATAAAATGATGTCTGGTGTCGATGTGTTTGGTTTGGGAATGATGTACTGGGTTTTTTATGATACACATGGCATTGCTATTGTCACAATAGATTGGAACGCACCCAGTTTCGACCTGATAATCAAGCAATTGTTGCTTGATCCATAGCACTTTAGCACAACAACTAGCAGAGGCTACATACTCAGCTTTGGCTGTCGATGTAGCAGCGGAGTGTTGCTTCTTGCTAAACCAACTAATAAGTTTGTGTCCTAGGAACTGAATAATTCCACTTGTGCTCTTTATATCAATGCGGCATCCTCCAAAATTTGAATCTGAGTAAGCATCGAGAGTAAGCTCGTCAGTTTTGGGATACCAAATACCTAAGGACTCCATTCCTTTGAGGTATTTCACAATTCTTCTTGCAACTTCCATGTGCGACTTCTTAGGATTTTCTTGAAACCTCGCACATACTCCAACTAAGTAGGAAATATTCGACCTACTTGCGGTCAGATATAGCAATGATCTCATAATGCCTCTGTAAGTAGTTGGATTGATTGCTTCTCCTTCTTCATCAAGGTTAATCTGAGCAGTTGGGCTCATAGGAATCCTCAATGGCTTGGTCTTCTCAGGGTAAAACTTGTTGATAAAGTCCTTGGCATACTTCTTTAGGTTGATGAAGATTCCACCTTCTGATTGGATGACTTGAAGACCGAGAAAATAAGTGAGCTCACCCATCATGCTCATCTGGAAATTGTTTTGCATAAGCTTGGCAAACTTCTCGCACAACTTTAAGTTATTGCATCCAAAAATGATATCATCGACATAGATTTGACCAATAAGATGTCTGCTCCATCCTTGATTCTGAATAGCGTTGTGTTGATCTTCCCTTTCTGGAAACCATTCTTCATAAGGAACTAAGACAAAGTCTCATACCAAGCTCGGGGTGCCTGCTTCAACCCATAAAGAGCCTTTCTCAATTTATATACATGGTTTCCTTCTTCGAAATTTGGGGGCTGTTCAACATAGACTTCTTCTTTGAGCTCCCCATTCAAGAATGTCCTCTTCACATCCATCTGAAAGACTGTGAAGTTGTAGTGCGCGACATAATCTAGAAACAGCGGAATGGCTTCGAGTCTGGCTACTGGAGGAAAGGTTTCATCGAAGTCGATCTCTTCACACTGAGCATACCCCTTTGCTACGAGCCTAGATTAATTCCTCACTATGCTTTCGATTTTATCTCTCTTGTTCTTGAATACCCACTTTGTGCCAATGACAAATTAGGGCACTTCCTTGCCTCGTGCGCACTAGATTTGCAATATTATCAAGCACGACTTCTTCAGGATGGTGTCTCAACCATATGGGCTTCTGGAGCTGTGTGACTTCAATGGTTTGAATAAATGCTCCAGGAATGTCATTACCATCGGTTCCAGATATTGGAACTGGCGTTAATGTTGACTCCACCATGGCTAGATTGTCCTCTGGAACTTGGTCTTCAACTTCTGGACTAGGAACTTCCTCTCCAGTGATGACTTCCACCATCTCTAGCCTTTGATCTTCTAGATTCACTTTGGGTTGGGCGTCTTCAGGATGGGCATCTTCATCTTTAGGTAAGTCAGCATGGCCGGCAAGTCAGTTTCAGCTTGGCCACCAGACTGAGTTTCATCTTGTACACCTGAAGTTCCCCCTTGATTGATACCTGCATTTAAAAGTTAGTAAATATATGGCCTAAGCAAGGACAATTTCATCACTGGCCTGGTCCTCTGGAGTACTCGATTGATCGTTCATAGATCTAGCCTTAGAAACTGTATTAGAGTCTTCTTTTTCAGAACTCAGTTTCTCACAGGCATTCTTGATCTCACGATCATCAAGTTCCAGGTCTTTTAATGTCCTGCGTACTAGAATAGATTCATAAAAAACAACACAACATGTTACTTCCACAAGTCTCGTAGTCTTGTTAAGTACCTTATATCCCTTGTATGAAGGGTGTCCATAACTAAGGAACACACCTTCATCCGCGTTGGGACTAAAGGTATTTAACCTAGACTTCCCATTATTATGGATGTAACATGGAGAACAAAAAGCACGTAGATGAGCTATAGAAGGCTTATGACTATTGTAGACCTACGGGGTTTTGTGATGACGACTGTTGATGGTGCTTCTATTCTAAGTATGGCACGATGTGATCAGGGGTTCTCCCCAATAGCCTTCGCTCAAGCTTGCTTCTACAAGCATGGTCCTCACTGCTTCATTGAGTGTGCAATTCCTCCTTTCAGCGAGACCATTTTGTTGAGGAGTCTTCGGAGCTGACTTCTCAGGAGCGATCCCAGAGTCAGCACAAAAATCCATTAAAGGACCATTGCAAAACTCAGTCCCGTTATCAAATCTGATTCTTCTCACGGTGACTCCCTTGTTGTTTTGCACTTGAAGGATGAGTTCTGGCAGTTGGAGCTTGACTTCATCCTTAGTCTTCAAGAGCCTCACCCAAGTATATCTCGGGTAGTCATCAACTACGACAAGTGTGAATCCTTTTCCTCCAACTGTGGGTGCTTGATCGGTCCGAATAAGTCCATGTACAATAACTCCAAGATCCGATTCGTACTTGCTGTGATGGGGTGATTCTTGAATGATGCCTTAACTTGCTTTCCCATATTGCAAGCTCGGAAGACTCCTTCTTTCTTAAAGCCAGTTTGTGGAAGACCTTCCACTAGTTTGTGCTTGGCTAGATGCCTGATGGATTAGAATTTCAGGTGGCCAAGTCTCTTGTGCCATAGCTAATTGACTCCTTCTTGGGATGAGCTTATTACGACAAGGCACGTGTCAGGCTATCCGCTCTCCCAATCCACGATGTAAAGACTTCCTTTCTTCATTCCTTTCAACACGATCTCCTTGGATTCTTTATCTTTGATCAGGCATCCGTCTTCGGAAAATGTCATCTCGTATCCATTTTGGATAAGCTGAGTGATGCTCAGCAAGTTGTAATTAAGATTTGTGACTAAGGATACATTATTGATGGTAATCCCGTTGTATTCCAAGAATCTTTTGCCTGTGACTCTCCCCTTGGAATCATCTCCAAATGCAACAGGGGGTCCTCTTGCCATTTTCAAGTTTGAGAGCAATTTCTTTTCTCCGGTTATTTGGGCAGAGCACTGATGCGTCGTGTGAAGTGACACACAATTCTCACGTCAAATTATCAATCCGAGATCTTTTCTATTTGCTCTCGTGGAAACTATCTACTCGTAAGAAGATGCATCAATAGCTAGGCAATACAATAGTCGTTGGTTTTCTTTATCTATCTAGCTATGAATTGCAAACTACACTACAAATTGCATATAATCAAACATTCAACAATTTGCTTAATTCACCAATCACTTATTTGTATCAAAAGTTTGGGTAGATTAGAGTAACAAGTCCAACAATCTTAGAATGAAGTGAGTGTTTGTAAACTTCAATTGAGCCAAATTAAACCGAGCTATGTTGTAAATGATTTTAATTCCTATGAAGCTGAGCAATCGACACTATCCTAGTCAATCCCCTTTGTACCGGTGAATTGTTCGTAGATGAAATTAGAAATCTCAAACAGCTACGTTACCGATCCCTAACTCACTCCAAATCGACTGTCGATTATTGCCCTATAATCCTAGCTCCGCACATGGATTGGAACTAACACTTCCATCCGTGTATTGGCTGCAACGGTCACATCAACTACCTATAGATTGGCTATTACCTACATCTAATAGATATGAACAAGCTCAAGTGCAAATCAAGACTTCATAGAAAAGTAAACAAACATAGAAGGTTCAATCCATCTCAATATCCATATTACAACACTCACTTAAGAATTTAGCTCCTCATACCTTGTATTTGAAGCAATACAAGTTGAAAGATAAGAATTGACATTACAAAGCTTCAAGGTCAAAATTGATCTTCTAGGATTGTCTTCGTTGAATCCAATCCACCTAATCTCCCTCTTCAATTGTCACCAAGTTGATGGAATGATCCTTGGTTCTCCTTGATTTAAGTGGGGAAGGAGGTGTAGAGATGAATCTAGAGGGAAGTTAGTGACGGTTATTTCTCAATTTGGCAAAAAGTTCTTCATTTAATTGATTTTCCCCTTTTTATAGATGAGCTAGCAGGGCCTCGGATCGCCCGAGCCAACCACGGCTCGCCCAAGCCATCCTGGGAACCACAGAAATCTGAGAAAACACGTTCTGGCTCAGCCGAGCCAGAGCTGCTCGACCGAGCCTGCTCTGTGTCAGCCATGCTCGGTCGAGCCTGCACTGCTCGGCTGAGCGAAGCCTCTGCCAGGCTCAGCTTGGCCGAGCCTGCTTCGCTCGGCCGAGCGAGTCCTCCAAGCTTCCGAAACCATCCTTTCGTTCCGCTCGGGCGAGCCTAACCTCGTCGGACTCCAAACTCGGGCGATTTTCCTCCAAAACTTCCCAAAATACGCTATATTATGCTCAAAACGTATCCTACATCATTTCAAACACGAAAACAAGACAAAAGAACAACGTAAACATATGATATGAGGGTAAAATGGCCACAAACATGCATGCTCACACATCGAAAAATAAGTCATTTTACACACATATCATAATCCCCCAAACTTGAACCTTTGATTGTCCTCAATCAAAACAAAGTAAAGCAATCAATAAACCTTATCAAACAACCTCATAGCTTATCGTAGTCATCTTGGCATGCTCTTATTGAACGAGATTATCACCTAACTTTGTGACACGGTTAATGCGAACGACTCAAACCACTCATCAACATTGGATAAAGAAATGAAAGCACTCACTTACGTGTTTAGGGATTGATGAATTCACTCATTCACAAGATATCGAGCACAATTTCCATAGGCTTGAAACAATTCTCACCACTATACTACAATGAGTTGGCTCCTAAAATCAAAAATGTCTTTGTTTTCGGTTATAACGTGGCTTACTAGAAGGTAAGTGGTTTTGGGCTAAAGTGACGAACTTCTTCCAAATCCCAAAACCCCCAAACTTATTCTCTTCACTCCACTTCTAACCTTGAGGCTTTTCAATCACAACTCTCATGTATATATATATTTTTTTCTTTTCTTTCTTTTTCTCATTTTTTCTAGCACCATTATTTTTTTCATTCATGATGCTTTTCTTTTTCTTTTTCTTTTTCTTTTTCTTTTTCTCTTTTCTTTCCTTCATTTTTAAGTACCCAAATTTTTATTGGTACCCATTTTTCTAGGATTCATATCAATCCTTCAACCAATACTTTATTGCCTCAACAATCACAACTCAAACAATTCCCAACCCAACTCTCATCTCCGTATTCACCCTCATACACTCATTCCCCCAAAATTTGTCCTAATAATTTCAAAAGAAATATCACCATTAAGCTCAATCACGGGAATCAAGGGTATGAAAGGAAAAATTATGATATCAACCACCTTATACTCCCGAAGTGAAAGGAAGGGCTAAGAATCGATGGCCTAAGATCATTTTTTAGTTACCATACTCATGCCCAATAGATAGAGAATATATTCAAGTTCTAGATTTTGTGCTCTCAATCTTGCCACTCACAACCGATCAAAATATGACAATATCAAAGCTCAAAAACTCTCGTCTTTTGTCAAGTCCTAGGCATTAACCTCACACAAAACTCGGCAATTCAAAAGTTCAATTTGAGCATGCCTTAACAACAAGATTATGCGCTATCATTGGTCAAAGCAAATTTAAAGCCTTACAAAGTAAGTCGTGATTCAAATCTCCAATTCTTGTTTGGGTTAATCATACACACACGACAAGCACACAACAACCTAATTATCAATCTACATGCCATGAACAATTAAATTGAAACTAAATGGTAGGAGAAACGATAGAAGGTGTTACCCATCGGTAGACATGATCAAACCGCTCTCCATTCCTTATTTGCACCTACTACACATCAATACAACACCACCAAACAATTGAACATAATAAAGCCAAATAAGCTCTCATATCCACCAATCTTTCCACAAACCAATATCTCAAGAAAAATTATAACATTTATCCACTAGCACAACCATTCATACCAAACCACTATACATATCCACACACCAAAGCCAAATAGAAAGAATTCAACTCATGCAAGCTCGCGAAATGATTCATCACAACCATTCAATAGAAGTAGAAGCCAATCAAATTATCATCCACAATCCACAATCAAACAAAAGTAGATCAATATTATTATACAACCAAATCGAATATAGAATCATTATTCAAACAAACTAAACTAAACTAATACAAGATAAGATAGGAGAAGAGAGGAGAAGAATAAACCAAGGCACCGGCTACCGGCACATCCCCCCCAAACTTAGTCAAGTGAGACTAAGTTTGCAAAAAATGGTGGACGGTGCATCGTCACTCCTCTCGATCTTGTAGTTTCTCCTAACAAACAAAAAACCAACAAACTAAACATTTATTCAAAATCAAATCAACTAAAAGAAATTAAACAAAAGAAAGAAAATTGGTTGGGTTGCCTCCCAACAAGCGCTTCCATTTACGTCGGTAGCTAGACGACCTTACCATGTCATCCATTGTCAAAAACCTTGTGAATTTTTAGTATACCTTTCTCTACCGATCGAACTTTGCTTTGAAGCAACTTGTTGATTGATCTACTTCCTAAGCTTTCTCCAACCAAACTTTCCCTCATTACTATTCGGAATTTTCTCAACACAAGCACACTATTTAACACACCATTAAATCATGTCTCAATCACCAATGACCTTTCAAATACACCATCGGGATTATATTTCCTCAATCCATTTCCTTTAACAACCAACTCACAAACCTCTTTCACCTTGTTCGTTAGCACCACCTCCTTTCCAACATCGTCTATTAATCGGAAAGGCAAAACAAACACCGTTTTTCCACATAATCCTCTCGTTATAGACTTCTCCTCACACTCTTCTTCCAATAGTTGTGTAAAAACAAGAATTTCTTGAATTTCCTCGGGTGAAGGTATCTCGTTATCATATTTTTTCATACAATCCTCATGTTGCACCAACCCGTTGGTGCCCTTATCCTCCTCATATTCTTGAGGTAACTCTTCACCCTCCTTTTGTGGTTCTTCCTCTTGCACCACTTCTATCTCCTCTTCTTTGACTTCATTTCTCTTCATCTTCGTATCTTCCATTGCCTTTCCCTCTTCAACATCACTCACATTTTCCTTGGATTTCATCACAATGCTAGCACTCTTATCCCCCATGCCTTCATTAATCTCATTGCAACTCATCATCGGAATTAGTTTCGTGTCCTTTGAAACTCTCTATTCTTGATATGTTTCATTCCATGGCTTTGCAACGGTTGATTCTTGTGTTGGAGTCTCTTCGAGTTTCCCCTCGTACTTCTCAAACATTCTTTCATTCACCACCTCACTATCTCTACGTGGCCTCCTCAACAAGTTTAATTGTTCTTGCATTTGATCCAATTTGCTCCTCCACATATCACTTTCTCTATACTTCTTCTCAACCTTCACTGTATTGTAATCCCTTTGCTCTTCCGGCCATTGGTAATTACATTCAAACATCTTCTCATATACGCTTCGAAGGGGCTTTCGTGGTCTTTGTTTTTCCAGCATTTTTGCTTTCATCTCCTCCACTTGCCTTTGTAAATTATCAAATCTCTCATTGGCGTCTCCTCTTTGATTCTCCATTTGACACCTACACAAGTTCAACCCTCTCAAAGTACCAACGAATAAATCAACTAACAACTAATCAAACAAAAGTTAATACTCACCTACCAATTACAAGACAAACAATTCAACAAAACAAACAAGAACAATTAACAAACAATTGTTAGTAGCAATATTCACACAGGCATTTCCTCAAACACCTAGCATACCATACTTCAACTTTCAATAATTCCACAAGACCTACTAAAAGATTCCCCGACAACGGCGCCAAAAACGTGATGCGTCGTGTGAAGTGACACACAATTCTCACGTCAAATTATCAATCCGAGATCTTTTCTATTCGCTCTCGTGGAAACTATCTACTCGTAAGAAGATGCATCAATAGCTAGGCAATACAATAGTCGTTGATTTTCTTTATCTATCTAGCTATGAATTGCAAACTACACTACAAATTGCATATAATCAAACATTCAACAATTTGCTTAATTCATCAATCACTTATTTGTATCAAAAGTTTGGGTAGATTAGAGTAACAATCCAACAATCTTAGAATGAAGTGAGTGTTTGTAAACTTCAATTGAGCCAAATTAAACTGAGCTATGTTGTAAACGATTTTAATTCCTATGAAGCTGAGCAATCGACACTATCCTAGTCAATCCCCTTTGTACTGGTGAATTGTCCGTAGATGAAATTAGAAATCTCAAACAGCTACGTTATCGATCCCTAACTCACTCCAAATCGACCATCGATTATTTCCCTATAATCCTAGCTCCGCACATGGATTGGAACTAACACTATATGATTATTCACTTATCACGACATTTCCGTCTGCGTATTGGCTGCAACGGTCACATCAACTACCTATAGATTGGCTATTACCTACATCTAATAGGTATGAACAAGCTCAAGTGCAAATCAAGACTTCATAGAAAAGTAAACAAATATAGAAGGTTCAATCCATCTCAATATCCATATTACAACACTCACTTAAGAATTTAGCTCCTCATACCTTGAATTTAAAGCAATACAAGTTGAAATATAAGAATTGACATTACAAAGCTTCAAGGTCAAAATTGATCTTCTAGGATTGTCTTCGTTGAATCCAATCCACCTAATCTCCCTCTTCAATTGTCACCAAGTTGATGGAATGATCCTTGGTTCTCCTTGATTCAAGTGGGGAAGGAGATGTAGAGATGAATCTAGAGGGAAGTTAGTGACGGTTATTTCTCAATTTGGCAAAAAGTTCTTCATTTAATTGATTTTCCCCCTTTTATAGACGAGCTAGCAGGGCCTCGGATCACCCGAGCCAACCTCGGATCGCCCGAGCCAACCACGGCTCGCCCGAGCCATCCTGGGAACTACAGAAATCTGAGAAAACACATTCTGGCTCGGTCGATCCAGAACCGCTCGACCGAGCCTGCTCTCTGTCAGCCAGGCTCGGTCGAGCCTACACTGCTCGGCCGAGCGAAGCCTCTGCCCGGCTCAGCTCGGCTGAGCCTTCTTCGCTCGGTCGAGCGAGTCCTCCAAGCTTCCAAAACCATCCTTTCGTTCCGCTCGGGCGAGCCTAACCTCCTCGGACTCCAAACTCGGGTGATTTTCCTCCAAAACTTCCCAAAATACGATGTATTATGCTCAAAACGTATCCTACATCATTTCAAACACGAAAACAAGACAAAAAGAACAACGAAAACATATGATATGAGGGTAAAATGGCCACAAACATGCACGCTCACACATCGAAAAATAAGTCATTTTACACACATATCAAGCACCCACTATCCAAAATCCAAGCTCACTTCTTCTTCTTAAGCTGACTTTGGTGACCCTGTACCTGCAAAACAAAGAAGGTTAGACTTTAGGTAGTCATGCTTCTACGGGTCCTGCTTGGTTAGTCTTTGGAATCCATCCCTTAGGAATCCAAACTTGCTTCACCTTAAGCTTAGGTGATGCAACCTTCTCTGCTTTCTTTTCCTTCTGTAATAATATATGTTGTTTTTATACACATGAGAATGAATGGTGTTTGTGTGCGAAACCTTTCTAGAAACTGAGTTTCTCGAAACCAAGTTTCCTGGAACTGAGTTCCTAGAAACTATGTTTCTGTTGGGTTCTCGAAAACCAAGTCCAGGGTGTACAATCTTCCTAGCCCTTGAAATAAGAAAATGATTGGGCTCAGACCTCGAGTAGGTATCCCTCCTACTCGGATAAGTCATTCTCTCATAAGAGCTATGATTGTAGGACCTCAGAATTCTCAAATTCAGAAATGATACTGACTTCTTGCGAAGTTCAGTTTTAGTTGTTGAAGTGGGCTTCCTCACATTAGGAACACTTTGCTTCACCTACTTCTTGGACATAGATGGTTTCATCTAAGGTTTATTTGGTTTTGAAACCAAATTACTTTTAAGCTTGGGGACTAAGCTCAGTTTTGAAATTGACCTCTGTCCTTTGCCCTAATTAACCACTTTGGAGTCTTTGTCAGCATTAACCACTCCTTTATCTAACAACTTAACTTCTAGACCGAAATCTTTTTTAAAGTGATGATTAGAAACATTTTCGATTTCAGAAGTCGATGCATGATTGCTCAAAATATTTTCAAAAAAGCCTAGCCCTGACTTATCAGATGGATCTCTTTATAAGCTTAGGTCTTTTGAAACTTTTCTAGTGCTTCAATAAAGTGAACAAATGAGTTTTTGATCACTAGCAACTTTCAGTTTTAAAGACTCGCATTCTTCAGAAATATTCTTAAAGGTTTCAAGTAAAATAGAATGCTCATCTTTAAGCTTGGCTAGCTCATCACTGATTAACCTCAATCCTTGGACCTCCTTGGTCAATTTTGAGACTTGAAGTCTCAGTGAGTCATTTTCGCCAACTAAAATGTTTTTAGGCTTGTAAAAATTTGAAAATTCTTTATTTAAAACATCAAGAATAACATCCTCTGAATCCGCGCAATGAGATTTGTGTCCTCTTCAATGCATGCTATAGGAATTAAAACTGAGTTTTGAGTAGTTACCAAGTTTTGTGACTCAGCTTTGGTTCCTTCTTCTTCAGAGTCAGAAGCCTCGTCTTCTCCAAGATTAGCCATGAAAACCAGTATGGCTTCATCCTCATCCTTATCTCCAGATGTATAATAGCCATCATCATTATCTGGGATGTTTGGGATCTCGGTTCTAAAGAGCATGGCCTTTGGTACTGCTCTTAAAGCTTTCTTTTCAAAGATTCTCTTGAGGCGTTCTCTCTCCTCCTTGGATACCATCGAGCATTCGTACTTGAGATGGTTTGGAGAGTTGCATTCAAGGCATGCCTTTGGGGGTCTTTCACTGAACTTTTGTTCACTGGCTTGTGAACCTTTGTTCTTGGCCTTCACCTTTTCTAGAAGCTTTGTTAGCTCCCTCATCTGTTCTTCAAGCTCGGCCACCGAGATCTCTTCCTCCTACTTCTGGTAGGAAGGTGTTGGTGTTGACTTTGATGCCGAACTTTGTATGGTTGCTCTGTCGGCTTGGTAAGGCTTCCTCTTGAAGTATCTTTTCACAAAGAAGGTGGCATCTTCTTCCGGTTGCGTACTGGCACTTCGCACGACATCGTTCACGTTCACCATTTGAATGTCCCACTCATGGCCCTGAAGCTGAGCGAACACTTCCTTTGTTGTCATCTTGGATAAATCCTTCTCTTTGAGACTGGTGACCTTCACGAACCAGTCCTCCTTAGGCATCTAGAGAGATTTTTTACATTCAGATCGGCAACAATATGTTCTCTCCCAAGATTCTTTGGCTCGCATACTATGGCATTGAAGAGAGCCTCCATGGACTTGATGTTCTCTCCAGGAAGAAGCTAGAAATATTTGTACTTGTCCACGCAAACTTGAAGCTTGTTCCGCTTCATCTAGTTTGTTTCCTGACATAGAGTGCCAAGAAAATCACATACCTGTTTAGCATTGTCGTACTCTAGAGCTTCTGTAACCAGTGGCTCAGGTAGAGATTGAAAAATAAGCTCCATGGCGACTGAGTCTAGCTGATAACGGACTTTGTCATCGTTGGTCCACTCGGCATAAGGCTTGTCGATGATCTCTGGACCAGCAGCTCCTCCGAGCTGAGTGTTCACCTTCGTGATCTTTATTGGTCCATTGGATAGGACCTCAGCCATCTCAGGATGGACATTCTTTAGCATGATCAACGAGCGCTTCTTCCATATGTTGAAAGTTTCCAGAGAGTACTTTGGAAGCTTTGTAATGTGTGCCATCTTGTATAACCTGAACTTAAAAACACAAGAAACAAACAAGTGCAAGGAAATAGAGATCTGGTCCTAAGCGACTCAACACAACCTTGGTCTATAAGAACCTTGGCGCGTGATACCACTTGTTGGTCTCAAAATCAGAGAATATGATATGCAGCGGGAAGTAAGTTTGATTACACTTGTTCTCCGAAACTGGCTGAAACTCAGTTTCGGGTTACTAAAAGTAAGTTAAGCTCAGATAGATATTAAGTAAGTTTCAGGATATACACTTCAATACTTGATTAAGTATTGAAGGTTTTTAAAGTGAACTTGGAAACTTAATACTACAAAAACTTAAACAAAGCAAATAAATGACACAGGATATTATAGTGGCTCAGACTTAAAATCCTAAATACACCCTTCCGAACTTAATCGGGAATACACTAAGCTTGGTTACAAGTCTCCTTACGATCTATGAATAGCCCGTCGGCACTACGTCCTTCAGTTTGCTGTTGTCACTCGCCTAGGAACTCCTTGTTGATTTAGTCTTCAGGTTGAAGTGAGAACGCTCCTCGCAGCCTTCTTCCCGGTAGGTTGGATGTTTACTTGTTCTTCCCAGAACTAAGTTTGGTGGCAAGCACCCGTAAGAATCAATATCCCGAAGTCGGATAATGACTTTTGTGAATATATCTTAGAAAGATATATTCAACAAGAAGTAGCTTAAGCTTTAACGTTAGCCTCGTGCTTTGAACCACGTAGCACAAATAGATTAACTTGAGTTGGAAAGTCAAGTCTCGTGTTAAGAACACAGAGTATCAGATAACTTTTCAGAAGAAAGTTTGGCAGAGTGTAGGCTTATCTTTTCTTGAGAGTTCGTAACATTTTTTGGTTGAAATGTTGACCTATTTATAAGCGCATTCTTGGATGTTTGAATTTTTGCACGTTAGACACAAAATTCCAGTCGTTAGAGACAAGAGGAATGTTGTCCAATCACAGTCATTCTCTGGTAGGTCTGCTCTGAAAAGGTTGTACTTCCATGTACTTTCTACCTGCTCTTGTCAGACTAAGTTTCAATCCGAGAAATCCAAGTATGAGACATCCTCGTATTGACTTTTACTTAGCATTTATTCGCCATTAAGTCTGACTTTGAATCGCCTTGTGTTCCTCGTGCTTGTTGAAGTATTTGCCTCTATACTGACATTTCAAGACTCGGTATGGGCAACCCTCATACTGACTTCTCATAAGTCAGTATGGGAACCTCTATATTGAGCACCCAAACACAGTATAGGCCTTGGCCATACTTAGTGAAACCAAGTTTCACGCACGAACACTTCTTCAAATCTCGAGCATCTTCTTTGCTCGGTCTTCAGCACCTAAGTTAAATTACAACTCAAACAATCCTATACAAGGATTACATTATCGAACTCTAGAAACTTAGTGCTAAAATAAGTTTTGACATATGAAAATATCAAATTATGGAGGGAACTAAAATTTAGTTCTAACATTTTTTTTTAACATTTCACTATGATCAAATTAATCATAAGTATTAAACATTTTTCTTATTTAAATTATATACCTCAATTTTAAAAAAATTATTTTACAGTACGTCCGATCAACTTTAAATTATTTAGGTTAATTGCAAATTTTGACAATTTTTTTCACATATTTTGCGATTATAACAAACTTTCGAAAATTTTAGCAATTATAACAAATCTTTTAAAAAATTAATATTATATTTCTCCTTTTCAATTCTATTTTTTTAATTTCATCAAAATCTTAAACAAATATTACATCTCTCAAACAAAAATAAAATCTTAAATTCTCACCCAATTTTTATCATAAGATCATAATCTATTCCATTAACAATTGCGTGGAGACTCAAAAACGCGAGGAATTTCAACTTTCGAGCAAGAAATAAATTGTCCCATTAATAATTTTAAAACGTAATAAATAAACTATCCTATTACATGGAATTTTTTACTTTTAATTTACACGTCACTATGTTGGAATTGTAGGCAGGTTTTGTATAAGAAAAAATCAATAAAAATCAAATTGGGATATTTTTAACAAAGAAAATAATTCTAACTAAATTTTGATTTTGAAAAATAATTTGACTGGATTACAAATTGTAAATTTAGCAATGCGATGTCAAACAAATTGTGGCTTTTGGCCAAAAAAAATTTAGAAGAATTTGAGACTTTATTTTTGCTTGGTAGATATTATTTTTGTTAATATTTGATGAAATATAAAAATCTAAAATTGAAATAGTGAAATACAATATTATTTTTTCAAAAAAAAAATTATAATTGCAAAGTTTTTAAAAATTTTGTTATAATTGCCCAATTTTAAAAAACTTATTGTAATTGCAAAACATATGAAAAGTTTTGTCAACTTTTGCAATTAACTCAATTATTTATTTTGCGGCACTGAATATTCTCTAGGGTAGGCAGCCTCTTGAACTTTTTTAGAGGACGACGTTTGACATCTAAAGTAGACATTTGTATTTAATAACTTATGTTTATATTATAACGTGTAAGCAAAGTAACTAATCTTTTAATAGTCACATTCAACTAATTATATGCTAACAAATATCATAACTTATTAAGTAAATATATATTAAAGGGACACAAACTATCTTATAGTGTGAGTGTATTCTATAAGATCATTAAGTAAGGATAATTGTAACTTTATATGATATCGAGTCTATTAAATTATAATGATATGTATATCCAATAAGAAATTTAATGTCCTACATTAACGATTAAAACGATAAAAATTTTACTGTCATGGTGAGAGTTCATTTTCTTACTTAGTTGGTTTTAAGAATAAATGAAACTTAATATATATGCTTATAAAATAAATATTTCAAATTAATCTCTTTTGTCAAATTCTCATACAAAGTCATCTATGTATTATGTTGGTTTTTAATATTTTCAGATGAGATATTCTAAGATTTTATTTTAAAATATATTGCACTATCCTCCATGAGATTTTGCATTATTTAACTTTCAAATATGCATTGTCTTAAAAACATCATATGGTTATAAAAACACATATTTAAATTTACACCGAAATGTTGTTGTTTATAGTTAATAATTGCATTAACTCAGCCAACTTGTTACATTTAGTTAAAACCAAACACACTGTATAATTTTTTAGCATGTTTCTTTTATAAAGTTTAAAACCTTTATCTACCACTTTTGGTATGGATTTTCAGTAAATTTATCCTCAAACCTGCATAAATACACCACTACAAGCGTAATATCACTCTAACTAGACTAATGCAATAAAAATAACTAAAATAAACTAAAATACAATGGAAAAAAAAAAAGATAAATCAAACCAAATAAGAGTGAAAATATGAACTCATCAAGGCACGTCTGCGTACACTTCATAGTTCATTCCTAACTCAAGGAAAGCGAGAACTGGTGCAATCATCGAACATTGTTTCAACCTATGAAAGCTCTCTTCACAGTCCTAGGTCCATTCATATTTATTCCCTTTCCGCAGCAATCGTTTCACAAGTTTTGCTATCTTCGATAAGTCTTCAATGAATTGTCTGTAGTACCAGGCTAAACTAAGAAATCTTCTAACCTTATTTGGTGTCGTGGGTAACTTCCACTCTATCATCGTCTGTACTTTAGCGGGCCCCACCTTAATTCCATCGGTTACAAGGTGTGACCTAGGAACATCACTTCTTTCATCCAGAGTTCATTCTTACTGAATTTGTTAATTAACTTCTCGTCTTCGAGTGCATGTAAAACAGTCCTCAGGTGTTGCTCGTGTTCATTCTTGCTCTTGGAATAGACAAGTATGTCATCGATGAATATCAAGACAAAATTATCTATATAAGGGTTGACTACTTTATCCATTAGGTCGGTGAACACCATTGGGGCATTCGTGAGTCCAAATGGCATAACCACAAAATCGTAGTGACCATACCTTATCCTGAAGGCATTTTTCAGATATCTTTATTCCAAATTTTCGGGAAATGATAATCGGAGCATAGATGTATCTTTAGATCATGCTTGTTCCCTTTAGTTGATTGGTTAAGTATCATTCCTTTGTAGAGGATACTTGTTCTTCAATTCAACTTGTTCAGCTCGTTGTAATTGATGCACATCTTATTGATCCACCATTCTTCTTTACAAATAGACAAGGTTTTCCCCAAGGCAATACGCTTAGTCTGATAGAACCCATTTCCAGAAGCTCTTGTAGATGCACCTTCAGCTCTTACAACTCTTTTGGCGCCATTAGAAAGGGCGTCGTGGAAATCGAGGCTATTCTCGGCTACAAGTTTATTGTAAACTCTACCTGCCTGTCCAGTGGCAGACCTGGAAATTCTTTTAGGAATATGTCTTTGAATTCCTCGACTATTGATACATCATTCACTGACAATTCTTGTTTTTCTTCTCTCCCTAATTACACCAGGATTGGGTCTCCTGCCTTCGCATTAATCTCGTAGTTTGGAGCACAGATATGACTGGCACTCCCTGACATCTACGAAATTCGTAGATGTCAACAGGTTTGGCTCCTGATTGTTGAAGGATAACCTTGATCAATCAATTTCAGGATTATGTTTACGTCATGCATATTCATAACGTTCAACTCAATTATTGTCACCTAATGGCATTCGACTAGACTCTGAAGTTAGAGCACAGTAAGGTAATAGCAGTCATCTCATGTGAAGTTGATGATAATCCTGGGCGGCTGCTCCCTTTTTGTTGGAGATCCACTGCAAGGTTGTGAGGCGGTGACTATTTGTCCTTCTGACCTCCCCCCTATGGTTCTTGAAATTTTCTGCCTCAGTTGATGCTTTCCCATGACTATCTTAAGCTATTGGTTGGCAAGCCTCCAAGTTTGGCATGTTCCCGGTTCCAACTTAACTTTCTGGAAGGAACTAACAAGCATAAGACCCAGTCTCTCTACACGTATAGTACATGAGTTATGTTGAAGTGCATCTCCAAAAACTCGTCATTCTGTATTTGATACAATGCATAGGTACGATTATTTGGTGATCGACTTTAGGCACAACTGGTGCCTCCTTCCTTCTGTAGAGCTAATTATATTCACTTTTTGGAACGATCATAGTTGTTTCTTGATCGTGCCTCTACTAGCAGCTAGATCCTTTGGTAGGGAGGTCTTTGGTTACCTTCCACCTCCTTGTTTAGTGTTGGAGGCGAAGATTTTGGCTCTTGGGTAGCCAAGAATGATATCTTCTTCTTAGCCATCATCGCTTCCATGTCCAGAGCCATTCCTAAGGACTCTTCGTAGTTAAGAGTAGAAAGTTAAGAGTACTTACACAAGGACACGTGCTGAAAAAAGAATCTCACTGGGCTCTTTGATGCTCTGTATTTCTCATGTTTGTTCAGATGTGAACTCCATGCATCAATCACTCCTACCTTAACATAGCAGTCAGGCTCCATACTCAGGAAATCTGATAACATTACATGTGTATTGCAATCATCGTATATAACTCTTTCCCTATTCAAAATATTATATAAAATTAATTGATAAATAAATATATATTTCAAGGCAACTATTGAAATGTAAAGTAGTTAGCTTTACTTACTGAGTCGGATGTGTTGATGTAAGGAGTTAATAATATATTTCTTTCTCGAATTGCTCCAGTGGATCATTTATATTGATTCTACGTTCATTGACAATTGACATCAATCTTTAGGACTTCCTTCTTTCAGCAGGTGTTCTGCTTTACATTCTACCAACAGGCTGCTTGTCTTCCTTGCTCTTTGTCCTCCCTTATTTCAAACTATGAACCTGCATAAAAGAGGTAAAGACTATCTTTATGTATATAATGCATGTTTTTTCTGTTTATAATAAATAATTGGATGTTTTATAATGCATGGGAGTCTAGTTATACTTCTATAATGTATACTATAATGAGTTAGAATGAATTCTATTTTTGCTATTGTTTCATCATCATCTTGCTCTTCTTCTCTATCAATTTCCTGAATCACATAGTGATTATTTTTGTGGGGGTTTGTTGCACCTCTTCTCCTGCTTGTTGTGAAAAACCAACTTCTTTTTTCAGTTTCAACTTCTTCTCTTTCTCTATTGTCCTCTCCTTGTTCTTCTTGTGTCACAGGCAAATCCTCCTAAGTACAAAATGATTTAGTTATTAAATATGTAATTCTAATGGTAGTAAGTGTTAAATAGTTGGAATATTTACCAGATTCACTTTGTAGTAGTCTTTCATCGGTGAAATGTTCCGAACATGGCGTGTCAAGTAGAGCCTTTTTGTCGATGGCTTGCATTATCTTCTCGAGACATTTCAGCCATTTAGGATTGCTCCATTCGTCTCCCACATGTGGCTCACTCGATGGTTGTGAAGGTGACGTAACACCAATCAAACTTTTTGAAGTCTTCACTGCCATTTTTAAATTTGAAATTTCTTGAACATGGTTTGGATCCTACCTGATCAGTGTGATCAGTTTTGTCATTGCTTCAACCATGACTCTTGCAATGTCGATTATTTTATTGGTGTAATCGTCCGGTTCCATTTGCTGCATTTCATAATTTTGAATTGCCTTTTGTTGTCTTCCCTTCTCTCTCTCTTGTTTTTCCTTGTCTTGCTTGAGCTTCTTTGAGATCTTGTCCTCTATTTCTAGAAACACTGCTGCTGGATCCAATATTGCATCCACGTGTCCTTCTCCAAATTTCTTGTTTCCAACTTCTGCTTTCTGTCGAGCCGTTATCAATGTTGTTGTCCATCCTTTGATCTCAGGATATGTCCTATCAACCAGCCTTGTGAAGTAGACAACTCAATCAATGTAGAAAAGCTGTCAAGGAAAATTAATAATGTCATTAGTATATTGAATGTAAAACATTTTTTAAACCTATTATATAATGCTAAGTTTATCTACTATAATGCAGGTTTTGAAATTATATAATGCATGATGGAAACTCGAATTTAATATGTAATAAAAAGTGTGTTTACCATTGGAAGCAGGATTGGTCCTGTGAAACAAAAATTGGATTTTTTTCTCCCAGATGTCCCTTTGTCGAATCAGGGAGTACACCATGTAATTGCACCAGTTGAATTTTTTTATATCAGACATGACCTCAAATTCTCAAGAATTTTGGGTTTGATGTATCCATCAGTAGCATTTTCATAAAAAAAAGTGTTCAATGAGCACTAGGAAGTGTCTCTTGAACCAGTCTTCCCCATCTCATTCTGAAATCATTGCCTCTGCAACATCTACTGGCCTGATCGTCCACATTGTCCGTTGAAATCTGCTTGCCCATAGATTCAACATTGTATTTGATTGTCTTCTTGATCTTCTAATAATCTTTTGTGGACCTTTTGGGAATGCAAAAATCATAAACACATCTTCATCTGTCAAGTGAATTGTATTCTTATCAGTGACCACTAGGCTGCAACTCTTAGGGTCAAAGTTCTCCAGACACCAATATGTTATTTTCCCAGGAATTTCTTTTATTCTAACATTATAAATGTGCATCAAACTCATCTCCTCTATAGCTTTCTTTTGTGCTTCATTCAGTTGTGATAGATACAATGTGAGAACATCAGGAGTTGTTCTGCAGATTAAGTCCGGGAACTCCACATCTTCTTTTCCTTTTTTTATCTTTTTGTGAATATTTGTTTTTCTTGAACTACTACCTGTATTTTTGGTTCCTTTATGGATTTTGTCTTTTAGGATCTGAAAGAGAAACATGAATGTCATTATTAAACATAAAAGTTTATTTTCTACATTTTATTATAGAGCAAAATAGTTGCATCATTCTTTGAAGTTTTCATTATAAAAAGTGACATACAGTTTTATATATATCCATTTCTCCAATTTTTCTTTCATTATAATAGCAAAATTCACGCATTATAGTGCTTCAGGCATTTCATTATAATACAAGAATTTAGTACTTTCTCTTTTTTTCATTCAAGTTTGAAAATAAGCACTATTGTATATGTATGCTTTCATTATAATGTTTTCATTATAAGGATCTTTTTATTATGTGAACAGAGTAGTTTCATCATCAAACATTGAAATTCTTTTCAATTATTCGTTACAACATGCAATTTCATGAAAAGAACAGTAAAACAACAAATATGTTTATAAATTTAAATCGACAAGTTTCATGAAAACCTAAATGATTTTAAACTTTTTTAAAACTATTTTTCGGTATTTTAATGTTTTAATATGAAATCAAACTTATAACTACAAACATGTTTGAGCAAGATCTATGGTTGTGATTGGTTCTTATTTCTTATGGTAAGAGGTGTTCTCACTGGATCGCATCATAATATATATATATATATATATATATATATATATATATGGGGCTGATCTGGTGAGAATAGCCCTTATCATGAGATAAATCTCGTCCATAGATTTGACAACATCAACGATCCAGATTACATAAGAGCTTCAACAAAAAACGCGGCATTTTATCCTCATTTTACTTCATTAAAGGGCAACATAGTCATTATGAACGTACAGGGCGCAAAAGTTGTGTTTTGTTCATTTTATGTATTATATACTTCATTTTATCTTAGTTATACTTCATTTTATCTCAATTGCGAATCATTATAAAATAAATTCGATTCGAATTTTGATGTTACACGTGACATGCATTTTATCTTAGCAGTTTTTCATTATATCTTAGTTATTCTTCATTTTATCTCAATTGTGATTCATTATAAAATAAATTCGATGTGAATTTTGATGTTACACGTGACATGCATTTTATCTTAGCAGTTCTTCATTATATCTTAGTTATTCTTCATTTTATCTCAATTGTTGTTCATTATAAAATAAATTAAATAAAAATAAAATCAATTTTTCGGAAAAATGATTTCAATTCTCTTCATTTTATCTCCTATATACATCATTAAATGAAAAAAATCAAATTTTTAGAAACAGTTTTCCTCATTTTATCTCCTCTATACTTCTTTAAATGGAAAAGATTAAATAAAATAAAAATAAAATCAATTTTTTGGAAAAAGTATTTCAGTTCTCTTCATTTTATCTCCTATATACATCATTAAAAGAAAAAAATCAAATTTTTAGAAACAGTTCTCTTCATTTTATCTCCTCTATACTTCATTAAATGGGAAAAATTAAATTAAATAAAAATAAAATAAATTTTTCAGAAGAATATGTTAAGTTCATTTTATCTATTTAAAACTTCATTAAATTAGAAAATTCAATTAAATAATAATAAAATTTAATTTAATTTTAGAGTATTGGATGATTCAACAAGGCAATCGAAATCTTATGAAAAATTGAAAAAAAATAAAGGAATTACAGATCCAAATATGTAATAATGAAGTTCGCGGAGGATAAAATGAAAATGGAAATTATTTGAGGGAGATACCCTCAGGCTAAATGATAATGATATCCTTAAATATGTAATAATGAAGTTCGCGGAGGATAAAATGAAGACGGAAATTATTAAAGCATGACCGCAGATCTTGTGAAATCAAAGGCTGAGATTAAATCACATTTCTTACATTAACATCTATTCTCATATGATCTAAAATATATATATATATATATATATATATATATATATATATATATATATTTCAAATTAATCTCTTTTGTCATGTCCTCGTACAAAGTCACATCTCTCTCTATCTCTAGTTTCAATGTATCGATCGTGAGAATTAGTCAGAAATGGATGAATCAATAATTTAAGTCTATGTACAGAAAAAGTGATTCACATATATTTAATTACGTCTATTAAGAAAATAATATTTAGGTGCCTAAATTATTTAAATATATAAAATTAAGGAGGCTTTGGTTTAACAGTGATGAATCATTATGAGAATAGAGTTGAATGTAGAAAGACTGTGTATGAGTTTCGTGATTACAATCTAACAGTTTAGTTTATATAATTAGTTTGGGAATAATTCTCAATTATAATATTTGATATATAAAAAAATAAATAGCTCGGAAATAAATATAAGTAATTATTATTTTACTCATTTAGATTAAAAATGCAGAAATTAAAAACAATTATAAATAATCTTAAATAAAAAAATTCAAAATTAATAAAAAAATAATCTTAAAAATATAAACTTAAGAAATTAAAGATTATTATAATATTTTTATTATAAAAATAATTCTAGATAATGTTATAATAATAATAATAATATACTTATAATAAGAATTATTAATAATTTTTAATTAATATGGTATAATAATATAATTATATTATTGTAAATATGATAACATTAAATGTTAAGACAAATGGTTATAATTATAAACCAAATACAGAAGTTATTTGTGTTTGCTATAGGATTTATTATAAGCCCCTATTTACTTTAAATCCAAATTGTAAAAGGGTTGATAAAAAGATAAATGAGACTATTCTTATAGAAACCAATCTCAGTAAAGCTAAAATTACAACTAGAAGACCAATAAAATGGGAAGAGATAGAACTTCCTGAAGATTGGTTAATAGAAAATGTTTTGCCCCCTCAACCAATGGAACAATCTAATCTTATAGACGTATATCAAGAGCCGGATGGCTCAGTAAGATTAAAATTTGAAAATCAAAGGAAATTATTGGGAAGTTCTAGTACAAGATCTTATATTTCACCATTAGATTATCAGGTGGAAATACCTCCAACTAGGGGCGGCAATCTCCAACCCGACACGACAACCCGACACGAACCCAACACGAAAAAAATGGGTTTAGTCAACCCATTTAATTTTTGGGTCAGTTTCAGGTCAACCCGTCCAACCCATTTAATTTTCGGGTTGGGTTCGGGTCAATCTCGGGTTGACCCGCGAACCCATTTGACCCACCAATAATATTAATTATTATTATTATTATTTATGAAATATAATTACATAAAAATTTAATAAATAAAATATAGCCTAAAATCAAAATTTTTAAATAGTTAACACAAATTTTTAATTTTTAAAATAATTATCACAATTTATTAATTTTTAAATTAATTAACACATTTTTTTAATTTTTAAAATAATTAAACGGGTCAGTTTCGGGTCGACCTGAAAATAATCAGGTCGGGTTCGGGTTCAGATTTCTGACCCGCGAAAATATACAGGTCGGGTTCGGGTTGGCGTGTCGCTTGTTATTATCAGGTCACAACCCGACCCGCCAACCCGAACCCGACCCATTTGCCAGCCCTACCTCTAACCATCCCTTCTAGGGCAAGTACTTCTTGTATTAGAGAAAAGAACTCAGAAATATCTGAGGAAGAAGAACAGGAAAGGTTAATAATGAATAGAAGAAATATAGTCAGACCCGTTAATACTGTAACTCGTAATATGAGAGAGGCGGAAATGACACCGTCTGAAATGTCTTTTAATTTTTAATGGATAAAACTAAAATAGATTTCAGTCCTGGCTCTAAAGCCAGAAGTATAATTAGTGAGGAATTTAGGAATCCAAAATGGAATGAATTTAGAAAATGGTTTAATAATAATTTTCCAAATCAAGAAAAAATAACTTTTAAAAAAGAATTTTATGATTATTGTGAAGAACAAAATAAGTTGGTACCTTTTGTTCCTTAGTTTACTCAAACTTATATTATGAATTATATTTCTGTTTTAGAAAGAAATTATAATTTAATAGATGGAAAATTTTTTACAGGAGTATACCCTCCACAACAATTTTTACTATGAAAAAGGATGAGAAGGAAATAAATTTTCTTCCTTTTGCCAAATTAATGGAAGATAATACTTTAAGAATAACTTGTGAAAGTATCAATACTGTCTATAAACAACAAAACTATACTAATTTATTTTTAAATGTGATAGGAGAACAATTAGAAACCTTGAATAATAAGGTTAATGAAGTTTTAGATAAGATCAATAAAACCAGTTATAGGGAGCCAAATAAAAAAGAAGGAGAAAAGGATAGAGTTAGGATTGCTAATATACATCCTCCCCCAATAATAAAAGATTTTAAATTAAGACAAAATAAAGAACTTGAAAAATTTATTGAAGAAAATTTTAATAAACTTAGTATAAAAACTTTGAATGAGGAATTAAAAAGTGATTTAATAGAAAATCCTGATAACTATGAACAAGTTTTCAATAATCACTTAAGCAAGATACAACATCTGAATAAAATAAAATGTGCTAATAAACCAACAATGAATAAATATTATTATAAAAGACCAACTCCTATGGACATAATCCATGAAGAAAACGATAATCTATCTAATAATAGTTATAGTGGTAATAGAATCTACGAATGGAATATAGATGCTCTAGCTCAAGCTCAAATTACTAATGTAGCTAATAGAATGTTGATATATTCTACAATGTGTCTACAAAATGGCAATAGTGATAAAATTAATGCGCAAATGATAATAGCAGGGTTTACAGGACAGTTAAAAGGCTGGTGGGATAATTATTTATCTCAAAATGATAAGGATAATATTCTTAATAGTGTGAAACAAGAGGGAGGACAAAATATTGGCAATGCCGTTTATACCTTAGTTCTTACTATAATGCAACAATTTGCTGGAAAATATACAGAAAATAGTGATAATACTAGAACTCTTTTGCAGAAACTTAGGTGTAAAACACTTACTGATTTTAGATGGTATAAAAATGTATTTTTAACAAGAGTCATGGAACTTCCAGAATGCAATAGTTCTCACTGGAAATCAAAATTTGTTGATGGTCTCCCTAACTTATTTGCAGAAAGAATTAGAAAAGTTTTAAGAAAAGATTATCATTCTATTCCTTATGATACTTATTCTTATGGAGGTATAATAACTACGTGTATCCAAGAAGGATTATCGCTTAGTAATGAAATAAAGCTTAATCAACAAATAAAAAGACAAAATTTAAATGAGAGAAAACAATTAGGAGAATTCTGCAGTCAATTTGGCATAGAAAATATAGTTGTTCCAAAGAGAAAGGAAAAGACTTATAAGCCTAAACATAAGCATAAAAGAACTCCGAAATATTTGGAGAAGAAAAAAAAAAAAGAGAGGATTTTATTTATAAGAAAAAAGAACGAAGAAAAAACAAATTCAAAGTTTGTAAAAATTGTGGTAAATTTGGCCATAAAGCAAAAAATTGCTGGTTAAAAAAGAAATTAAATAGTCTGGATATGACTGAAGAAATGAAATCTGAAATTCTTAGAATCATTAGAAATCCTCCTAGTGATTCAGAATCTAATAATTCCTCTGAAGAGTCTTCTTATCCTTATGAAGAAGAAATTATAAATGCTTTAAAAGAAGAAAGTGTTACTGAAAGTAGTGATGGTAATAATTCTGAATGCAAACAGTGCAGTTATGGACAAAAATGTTCTAAAAATAATGAAAAGGAATTATATAGGGTTCTTTCTCAGTTTGAGAATCAGACAATTAATGTTTTACAGTCCAACAATATTATTGAAGTTTTAAAATTAATCAAAGATCCTAAATTAAGATCTAGTATAATTGATGAACTTGATATGGACAATTCTGAAGCCTCTACTTCTAAATTAGAAGAAGAAGAAATAATTAACCCTGAAGGTCCTTATAGTATGGCTGAAATAGAAAGACTCATGAGAAATAAAAATAAAGCCAGTAGTAATCTTACTTTGGATGATCTACAACAAGAGGTTGATAATCTAAAAAATGAAATTAGAAATTTGAAAAAATTAAATAGTATTCATGAAAAAAGAATTACTAATTTAGAAATTGAAAAAAGAAATAGTGAAGAAATTCCACAATTAGACCATGAATTTCTAGCTACTTTGGAAATTGTGAAATCACAAAATTGGCTTACAAAAATTACTCTTTTAATAGATGATTACTATATGAAAAACTTTATTGCTCTAATTGATAGTGGTGCAGATTTAAATGTTATACAAGAAGGATTAATTCCTACCAGATATTTTGAAAAAACCTCTAATTCTTTATGGCATGCTGGAGGAGGAAAACTCCAGATAAATTACAAATTGCCTAATGCCTTTATTTGTATTAATAATACTTGTATTCCTAATAGTTTTATTTTAGTAAAAAATATTTCTAACCAAATTATACTTGGAACACCTTTTTTAAATAAAATTTATCCTATTAAAAAAATAGATGATGAAGGCATTGTAGGAACTTATAATGGTAGTATCATTAGTTTGAAATTTCATACAGAACCATTCACTAGGATTCTCAATAATATTTATGACAATATTATTTATAAACAAAATCAGTTGAATTTCTTAAAACAAGAAATTAGTATGATAACAATTGATGATCAACTTAAAAATCCTAAATTACAGGATAAAATTAAACTAATAGAAACCAATTTCTCTATAGAAATTTGTAATGAACATCCAAATGCTTTTTGGGATAGAAAGAAACATATAGTTTCCCTTCCATATGAGGAAGGATTTAAAGAAGAAAATATTCCTACAAAAGCTAGACCTTGTCAAATGAACTCAGAATACTTAGAATTATGCAAAAAAGAAATAGAATCTTTATTAAATAAAAAACTTATTAGCCCCTCAAAATCTGCTTGGTCTTGCACAGCTTTTTATGTCAATAAACACTCTGAAATAGAAAGAGGTAAACCAAGATTAGTGATAAATTATAAACCTTTAAATAAGGTGTTAAAATGGATAAGACATCCCATTCCTAATAAAAAAGATTTGTTAGATAGACTTTATGATAGTATAATATTTTCAAATTTTGACTTAAAATCAGGATACTGGCAAATCCAAATAAATAAAATAGATAGATATAAAACTGCTTTTAATGTTCCCATTGGACACTATGAATGGAATGTCATGCCATTTGGATTAAAAAATGCTCCTTCTGAATTTCAGAAAATTATGAATGATATTTTTACTCCTTATAGTGAGTTTATTATTGTTTATATTGATGATATTTTAGTATTCTCTAAAAATATAGAAATGCATTTCAAACATTTAGAAATATTTAAAAAATTAATTATTCAAAATGGTTTAGTTATCTCAAAACCAAAAATGGTCTTATTTCAGACTAAGATTAGATTCCTTGGTCATAATATAGAAAAAGGAAAAATTATTCCTATTAACAGAAGTATTGAATTTGCAGAAAAATTCCCAGATGAAATTACTGATAAAACTCGATTACAGAGATTTTTAGGAAGCTTAAATTATATCTCTCCTTATTTTAAAGATCTTGCTAAATATACAGCAATACTATATGATAGACTTAAAAAGCAGCCTAAGCCCTGGTCAAATGAACATACTAGAGCTGTAAAGGCTATCAAGGAAAAAGTTAAAACTCTTCCCTGTTTAATGCTTAGTAATCCAAACTGGGAAAAGATTATAGAAACTGATGCCTCAGATATAGGATACGGAGGCATATTGACTCAAATAAATCCTGACAATAAACAGGTATATCTTGTAAGATTTCATTCTGGAAAATGGAACAATGCTCAAAAGAATTATGCAACTGTGGCTAAAGAAATCTTGGCAATTGTTAAATGTGTATTAAAATTTCAAGATGATCTTTATAACCAGCATTTTATTATTAAAACAGATTGTAACGCAGCAAAATTTATGTTTAATAAAGATTTTAAACATGATGTATCAAAACAAATGTTTGCCAGATGGCAGGCTCATTTAGCCCCTTTTGATTTTGATATCATTTACAAAAAAGGGAAAGACAAGTCTTCCTGATTATCTAACCAGAGAATTTCTGCAGGAATGAGCTTTCCCGGAAGAGGATCTTCCTCTTATAGAGGAAGAGGAGGTAGAGGTTACCCTCCTCCAATAATTGCAAAAATTGGGGGAAAAAAGCTTATAGCTTCATCACAAGAAATAGAATATCAAGAATTTCTTGAATATAAGAAACAGAAAGAAGGGAATACCTCCTCAGAATCATCTTATGCCAGAATACTGGAAAAAGAAGAAGAAGGAGATAATATCTTGGGCTATATTGGAAAAGAAAATACAGAGATATAATATTCTTATTAAGTAACAATGATATAAAATGGAAGAATGATCCATGGATGATAATGGATCGATACATGGGAAAAGCATCATATGCAGTCCCTTCATATAAAACCAGGACTTATTATGAAGAAATCCTTATTCAAAGCCATTCTTGTGAAATTCAACATTTCCCTCCAAACACTGAAGTTTATAATTTCAGTAAAATGGTTATAAAGAAGATTATTACAATAGAAGAATGGGGAATATCCCCATTAGCAGAAAAGGAAGTTACTAATCCAAAAACTAGGTTAAATCTAAGATATAATTATTGGGATTATATAAAAGCTTTTAATCATGTTCTCTTATATGAGAATGAAAGCAAAAAGCACACATGGTTTCTTAAAATATGTTCTTTGGTTTATAACCAAGAAATTCCAAATTGGTTTTTTAATTGGTGGCATATCTATGGTACTCCCGTAGAAATCTTGCCAGAACAAATAATAAAAAATTATGAAGATTGGAGAAATTTATCTCCCTGTCTTAAAAATCTTAATAAGAAGAATATCTCAATAAAAGATATTAGTGAAGTAATATTCTTCATAGAATTCTCTGTTCCATGGATTCTCAAATGGATTCCAGAATTCGGTTATACAGAAACAGGCATTCCCTGTTTAAAAAGAAAATTTCTTTGCAAATTCTGGGAGAAAATGATGAAGATTGACCCCAGCACTAATAAGTGTTATGGCAATGATACTCTTATTCTTATAGAAGACAAAATTATTCATTATAAATCAGCTTTAAAAGCTACAGATGTGGAAATGAGTCCTTCCTCTTCACAATTATCGAAGAGACAAATAATACAAAATTATATTGAAGCAATAAAATCTCAACTGATGGAGCAATCAGAAGATGAAGATATGCTCGGGTATGATGACTTTCAAGAATCACAAGATCCAAACGATCTGGGTGATATACAGATTGATAAATTATTCGAAGAAATGGTGGAGTCCGTAAGGAAACAAAAGAAGAAATCTTCTAGAGGCAATAATTCAGATGAATAAGTAAGGAGACAGGTGGCAAAAGACAAATGGTAGCTCTTTATAAAAATGAGTCAGATGATAGCTTTTTATAAAAGCATTGTAATAGTTTACCTTTTAAAAAGCATTTGTACAGTTAAGCGGCGGATTCGAAATCCTCGCTATATTGTAATTTTATCTTTCTGTATTCCGAGGCCTATATAAGGAGCCTCTTTGTTCTCAGAAGAGCATGCCTTGTATTGACGAGCTCTCTCTTTCTATCTTTCTCTCTCTTGTAAAAAATATCTCTTCAAGAGTAATATAAAAACTTTGTAAGTTTCCTTATCCCTTTCCTTAAATTTCTGCATTTATTTTCTATTTTTAAATTCTGAATTTAGATATAATACTCTGATTAGCCTTATAGGCTAAATCTTTGTGTTGATCTATATCTGATTCTTTCTAAGGCATGGATTTAATATTAAGGAATCCTTGCACATAGTCTTATAAATGGCTTAAACATTACACAAGGTTTGAATTTCTTTCTGGCCTGAACTAAGAACAGTATTTTCCAGACTATTCTCCATCTGGTAAGACCCTCTGGGCAGTTGATGTAAGACCCATTATGGCAGTTGGTGGGATGATAGTCTGCATTCTGCTGTTTTTATTGTAAGCTGCCGGATAACAAATTCAGTAAAATTTTCCTAAATTTGTGTTATGTCCATTAGCTTGATATAAGACAACTGTGATCCTGGTTTCTTTAATATATTAATTTATATATATATTATATTTTTAATACATCAATATAATATTAATATTAATGACATTATAAATATTATAATAAAAAACATTGGAGCATTAAATAATTAATAAAACTAATTATAAAATTGTATGAAATAAAAAAATAATCAAATAGGGATTGAATTTGGGTAGTATCAAACTCATCAATCTAGAAGGAAATGATAAAATGATGACTCTCAAATATTTTGGATTCCATTTCATTCCCCTATTATATACACATCAATCAAACGGTGGGTTTCAGAATTATTTCATTCCTTGATTCCGAAACCCACCAACAAAACGTTCTCTAAATCCACGATAATTGTTCAGTTTGGTGATTCATTAAAATGAATATATTTTAAGAAATTCAAAATTATCCAATACATTTTTCTAAAACATTGAGTAAAAATGGCTTTCACCTAATGAAATAAATTTAATTAACTGCCTGTATTATAAGAGTCTTGGTCAATAGATTTAATTTAACGAAAATAATATCATATTTATTATAAGTGTTAATAATCCTTTTTTCTTCAAATAAAAACAAATTATGGGGGTGTTAGGAAGTATTTCTATTTAATTGTTCTTTTGATGTGCCAAAAAAATGTATAAAAACCATCAAGATAGAAGTATCTCTAGATTAGCTTAGTTTATATAGACTTCTAAATTCCTATTAAGATATATATCAAGTTGTAATAGAATTGACAAAGCTCATCGAGACAAATTGGGTGAAAATCCAAAACCCCTGTTTGTATCATGTGAAAAAAAAAAAAAAAAAAAAGACCAGCTTCCAGTTTGAAGCTCATGACTAAGAGAAACTGATCGAAGACATCAGCCTAGACCATCTCCAGTTTACAAATTCAGTTTCTAACCACACCAAGAGACAAAGAGAACAAGTAAGAGGAATCATAAAGATCAATCTTTAAGATTGGGAATTCCTTAAAGACTGATGAAGCACGAACAAGTTTAGATTCTTCGGACTGACAGAGCCTTCTGACACAAAAGCAGAATGTCGAAATCTTGTGTTAGAAAAGGACGTAGTAGGTGTAGGACAAAAAGTGCCCTACTCCCGTCAGAAACGAAATACATACGATGCTCAAATGTCTCTAAACGGCTACAAATTTGAAATGCTTCTACTTTGTCTATAAATAGACAAAGTACTCATAGTGATGAAATATAGAAACCTGAAAAGGCAACTACACTCCACGCAAGTGAAAACTCGAAATGTTTCTATCATCAAAGTTATCTCTTAGCCTACCATATGCCATCTCTTGAACACGAGACTTAAGCTCGAGTTATCTCTTTGGTGTTCTGTTGGGGGAACCGCCAACTCGACATTAGTATGATATTGTCCGCTTTGGGACAAGCCCTCACGGTTTTGTTCTTGGGACACCACTTCCCAAAAGGCCTCATACTAATGGGAGTTGGGTGGACTCTTATATACAAGGAATCTCATCCTTGTTTCTCCGATGTGGGACATGGGCTTGCCAAACCCAACATTCCTCCCCTCAAACCCAAGGACCACAATCCCGTGTCCTTCCCCTCGATCACAATCCATCTTGTACCGCCGTTAACCCACGGGACCCGCCGCCTGACCACCACTGTCAGGAAGCTTTCGACACAAGGCACCCATTGTATCAAGGTTTGTTGAGGGCTTCCTCCCATCGAGCCTTGGATCCGTCTCAACTCATCTTGCACCGCCGTTAACCCACGGGACACGCCGCCTGACCCCCTACAATATCAGGAAGCTTTCGACGAAGGAACCCAGAGACGATCCCCGCTCGAATTGAGGGCCTCCCACATCACTCCAGAGTCCACCACCACCCCGGTCCCTCGAACCCTGCTCGAACCAGGGTACCACGTGTTCGTTCCACGTTCACCGCACCAATCTGTTGGGGGAACCGCCAACTCGACATTAGTATGATATTGTCCGCTTTGGGACAAGCCCTCACGGTTTTGTTCTTGGGACACCACTTCCCAAAAGGCCTCATACTAATGGGAGTTGGGTGGACTCTTATATACAAGGAATCTCATCCTTGTTTCTCCGATGTGGGACATGGGCTTGTCAAACCCAACATGTTCTTTCTCTCCAAGAAAGAACACATTAGTCACTGCAGATCTTCAGCAGTGATTATTACGGGCGTCTAGCTAACCAATTCGACAGTTCAGGAGGAACTATAAAACTCTCAACATTCAAAAGAGGAGGTTGTGTGGTGTGCCCACACTCTAAGTCTGTGAAGCCAAAGGAACCAGAGGCTTGGACGAGTGAGCTAGTGGACTGGTAGATAAGCTAACGAAAGATCGTGAGACCATTCTGTTACGGAGGCTTAGTGAATTTCCAAACCACTGTCTAAAGAGAGGACATAGGACGTGTTGTACGAACCTTTATAAATTGTTCTTTATTGCTTTTTACTTATCTGTAAGGGTTTTTAAAACTCAACACAATCTAGTGTTGTAGTATATTCAAGCTGAGCAATTAAATTCTTACTCGCTGACAAACTATTTTCAAAAATACAAACTGGTCAAGAACAATTTATGAGTGTAAGTTTGATCTGAAAATTTCCGCTGCACCTTATATTTACACTGATCTCGAGACCAACAAAAGGTAAATGATATTTTACATTAAGAAATAATATTCCATTGCATAAGGATATATTTAAATATTTTTCCATTTAATTAAAAAAAAAAGAATAGATTTCTCAAACACATTTCTCTAGCGTTAATTGACCGATTACATTGTTTTGATTTCGACTTTTTAACTAAAAATAATTATATATAAAATCTATAAAACCCTTTTTATAATGTTGAAGAGACTAAGACAAATATATATTTTTTACTTGTGGTCAACTATTCCTACATAATAGAGGGAGAGAGGGATTAGATATGCTCAACTAATTACGTCAAAATCAGTCTCTTAATTATGTGTTAGCTCTATAATGAAAACAATTTAATTTTCTTAACGTTTACATATTTATTATCAAGAAAATAAATAAATTCCGGCCAACTTTTCGAATTTTACCATTGATCTGTCTTAGAAAATTAATTGAAACTTAATGGGCTGAGTAAGTTATTTCCAAATATCAAGTTCAAAAAAAAAAGTTAAACATAAATATTAATCTAATTGGATGATGATGAGAAAAAAAATTAATTAATTAAGTAGCCATAGTTGAAAATTCAATTAATTAGTGAACTCATAAAGTCATTATAATATAACCAGTGAAAATATTTTCCTGATATGATATGAGAAATGTAAATGTGAATTTCTAGAATAAGGTAGAAATATATCATAACTCAAATTGAAATGGTCAATTTTGTTTCAGTTATATTTGGAGTCAAGTTGAGTGGATCAACTTCACAAGCAAAAATTTGATTTTAAATTTAATTAACTTTTAAAAATGAGAAAAAAAAAGAAAAAAAAAGGAAAACAGAAAAAAAAAGTTTTGCATATCTTATCTATTAATCCTAAAAATCTCATAAAAGAGATCTGGAGATTGATCTTATTTTCCCTCACCTACTAAATAATAAAAAATATAATGGAAATATAGGGTGCAGTGTTGAAAGCACTTTACCTATGATCAAGAGATTATGGGTTCGAGTTTCTATAGGGACATGTAGGGTGTGTGTTTAATTAATGTTAAAATTTTTAAAAAAGAAAAAATTATAATGGAAACTTGCACAAAATATCTGAGCAAGTTGACTTGTATCGTTATATATAGACCACACCATTATAACACTAAATAGACAAACTAGGCAAAGCAAAATGCATTCAGCCAGAGATGGAGGTGAGAAGGGTTTCACCCCTAAAGGCGGCAGCCTAGAGTCCGGCAGCCACCACCAGAAATTTCCCGGTGTGGCTGCTAGAATAACGTTGTTCTTCGCGGTGGTCGGCATAAGCTGCCTTCTTCTCTTCCAATCAAACTATCCTTTTGAGTTTTTTCAAAAATCATTTTCAGACTCAAAAGTATCTTCCCCTCCATCATGTGATGCGCAGACTTCTTCGTTTCATCAAAACCTATTCTCTCCGGTAAGCTACGCCGCTCCTCATCACTCTCACTCTTATTATTATTATTATTAGATTAATTCGACTGCTTGATTAATATTCTTTCGTTTAATTAAGGGTGAGAAGCTCTGTATATTGAGAATATTGATTATTAATGTTATAGTTGGCTATTCCACGCATGCATGTTGAGGGAAAGACTTGGAATTTGCATACTTTAGTTTACTTTTTCTAAATATTGTTATTTTTTACTACGAATTTGATTTATATGCAATTATTCTTTACTAATTTTCCATGGCAGCCCCCACTATTGGGCTATCAGTCAACGTCGAATTGATAAAATTTCCAAATGATTGTAAATTTATTCACAAGTTTTGGAGATGAAATTGACAGGTGCCTAATTAATTATTCTATTATATATGAATCTGACTTTTCATATTATAATACGATATTGCTAATTCAATATCCCAGTTAGTCATCATAGAAAAATCAATGTGCATAACGTCTAAATAGGTTTTTATGATGTAAATCTTTTGTTAAAATTATGCATATTATGTGTTCTTGAAAATTGATTGATCGTCCTTGTTGGAGATGCATTAATAAATATTATTTATATATAAATTCGGGATACACTAAAACATTTAAAAAAAATTGGAACGCAATTCTTTAATTTATAGAAAAATGTAAAATTTGGGTTTTGAATAATGGAATTAGGCAAAAGAGGAGAACGATGAATTGGAGAAGACGTTGAGGAAGGCGGTGATGAAAGACAACAGAACGGTGATAATCACGACTCTGAATGCAGCGTGGACGGAGCCCAATTCCATCTTCGATCTATTCTTGGAGAGCTTCCGAATCGGAATCGGCACCGCAGACCTGCTCAACCACGTGGTGGTCGTCGCATTTGACCGGACGGCGTACAACCGCTGCCTCGCGGACGGGCTCCACTGCGTCGCCGTCACCACCGACGGCGTCGATTTCTCCGGCGAAGCCTTCTTCATGAGCGAGGACTATCTGAAGATGATGTGGCGGAGGATCGACATCCTGCGAACCGTTCTGGAATTGGGATTCGACTTCGTCTTCACGGTACGTTCCGCGCGCAGAATCAATTTCGATCATACTATTAATGGCGCATCGCATTGAATCGAATCGATGAAATTCAGGATGCAGATGTGATGTGGTTGAGGAATCCATTTGAGAAATTCTATGGAGATGCGGATTTCCAGATCGCGTGCGATCACTACTGGTTCAACTCCACCGATCTCAACAACTCCCCAAATGGAGGGTTCAATTACGTGAGGTCAAACAGCCGGACTATCCAGTTCTACAAGTACTGGTATGCGGGTCGGGAATATTTCCCGGGTAAGCACGATCAGGACGTGCTCAACTACATCAAAATGAACCCGTTCATACAGGAAATCGGGTTGGGGATCCGGTTCCTGGACACGGCTGATTTCGGCGGGTTTTGCGAGCCCAGCAAGGATCTGGATCGGGTCATCACCATGCATGCGAACTGCTGCATAGGGCTGGGGAACAAGATCCATGATATCAAGATGCTGATCGATGATTGGAAAAGGTATGTCTCGTTGCCTGCTGATGGTAGGAATTCCACCGTCAGATCTTGGACTGTTCCTAGAATCTGCGGCTAGAATACTCTCTCTCTCTCTCTCAAAAGTAGCAATGCCAAGTTGTGTAGTATTATGGTTTATTGGTTATGTTTGATCAATATTAATTTGCTGGATTTGATAATTGATTTATTGAATATGCAAAAACGAATAGTGGTTTTTTTTTTTTTTTGAAGTATTCGATTTCGACTAGAGACATGAACATGTATCATACAAAAGTTCCCTCTCGTTATCAACCGGTTTTGCAATGAGAAAATAGAAACTTAACAATTACCAATACAAGTGAAGAATTTGTTGAGGGAAGAGATGTCAGCTGCATGATTCTGAGGGCTTTAGTTTAAATGATGGGCCACACACAACATTTTAGAGAGCTGTCAAATAAATTAGATGGTGAAAATTGGTTGCTTTTTTGTTGTTAAAATATAAAATTTAGTTTATTTCTCTTTCAAATCGAGCTATTCCTATTTCATCATAAAAATTGATCGATTGCTAAATTATAAATTGATTTATTTTTAATGCAAATTTGGTTGATTGTATCAAAATGAGAATATGCTAATTAGATCTACCTTACAAAAATAAGATTCGCGGGACAATTTCATTTAAGCTTTTTGTCAGCATTTTAAGTTTGTCAATATTTATAGTTATGAAAAAATTTCTAGAAAATTTGTATAGATACGCCAACCTTTGTTTTATGCAATTTATTTCCATGACTTCAAAATTTCCAAATGCATATTCGTCAAATCTGAATAAGTGAGAGATGATACATACGGCGGTTTGCCGGAGCGGCTATCGGCGGATGAGATGGCGCCGGCGAGTGTAGTTTTATTGAATAGGTAGCACATAATTGTCAAGCCCACGAGTCAACTCGGCAAAAGATCGTTATGAAATGGGTTTAGACCGGGTTGACATGAGGCTTGCTGAAACTGAAAATGTTAAAATAAGAGTTGAAGTAGGTTTTTATTTTTACATTCATAATTTTCACTTAATTTTGTAAAGAGTATTTACAATTATTTTGAAGCAAACTTCATCCAATTAGGTATGACTTCATTACCTAACATAAATTATTTATTTAGCATTTTAATTAGTAAAAGAAAATCAGGAAGAAATCGAAAAATAATCAATTAAATATTGACTTCGGTTAAACTTGACTCATCAATTCCATTTTATTTGTATCAAGTTGCACCGAGTTAGCAACTATAGTTGCATAGGATTGGGCAGTGTTTGTGTTTGTTGCTCTCCGTTTTGGGAGCCCAATTATGCTTAATAGCCCTTTTAAAATATTTTTCTCTAAATAAATTAGTCTATTCGTTCGGGTCATTAGTCCTATTTTGATCCGGCATAATAATTAATATTAGTGAGTGTAGTAGAATTAATATTTTATTAATGTGAGGATATTTTTTTCTATTTTAGGAATTTAGACTAATCTAATGAGATAGACGAAAATGAAAAATGGAACTAATGATGTGGGATGGAGGAAGTATAAATTTTACCTCGAGATATAATATAATTTTGAGATTTACTCAAAAAAAAAAATTTGAAGAAATTTTACTCCAATATTTCTTTTTGTTTAGGTTGAAGTGCCCTCAATGACCCAAAAAGTTAAAAAGCACGCAGAGTCACAATGCTATATCTTCAAATCCTCAATATGCAACTCCTCAGTAAGTTACCTCCTGTTAGGGGTGTGCACTGTCTGGTTTGACCGGTTTAAGGAACAAAGTACAGACCAAACCAATAAGTACGGTTTGAAATTTTCACAAACCAAACCAATTAAATAACTATTTCAAACTAAACCGGTCAAATCATATTACAATGGTTTGGTTTAGCCGGTTTAAACGGTTTGAAGATTACTCAACTAATAATATTGCAAACAATGACATTTGTATATCAATTTGATTATTAAATATTAATAAAAGAGTGATACACAAAATAAAACTAATATAAATATATCTCGCTTGTCATTAATTATAAATAGGATATAAGTAATAAATAAATAATGTTATGGTTACAAGAAACAATGAAATATAAGTTGATTTATAGGGTTGCAATTCGAAAGAATATAAGCATCGGACATATATATCAATACAATTGATATTTTAACTTTTTATCAAATAATATTTTATTATCATTATTATATTTAAAGTTATATAATTTATACGGCCGATCCGGCCCGAACGATCGGTTTTATCCTTCAAACAGTCGGCCAAACTAAATCATCCGGTTTGAGATTTTTCAAACAAATCCGGCCAAATATTTTTCTCAAACCAGCCAAACCGACCAAATTAATTTGGTTTGGCCGATCCGGTCAGTTTCGGCCAAATCGTGCACACCCCTACTCCCTGTGTCCCAACTTAATTGTCTCACTTTCCTTTTTTGTCTGTCTCAACTCACTTATCTCATTGTAACTTTTTCACACTCAATAATAAATTATTAATTCCACTCAAATCATTCCACACTTACATTCCTTCATTATTGTGCCGAAAGTGAATGAGACTATTAAACCGGGATGGAGGGAGTATTTATTTTCTTTATACACGATTAGTTTAAATTTTCATTCTAATAGAGCTAGAACCACCATTCTATTGTAATTTTATTTGAATTAAAAAGAGAACTTGAGATCCATATGGGTAGATTTGTTTCTAATAACTAAATATATCTGACCTAAAAGTGCAATGATTAAAATGCTTTACTTATATATCCAATATATATTTCTTTTCTACAAAGATGGGTACTCATAAAGCATCTCCAATGGGAGGTAGATATGAGAGAGAAGTTGAGGTGGAGGAGAGAAGGGGAAGAGAGAGGAGAGAGGGGTAGATAAACATCTACTGGGAAGAAAAAAGAAATTGTTCCGTGTCGCACGCGCGTGTGCAGCCCAGTCGCTCAAAATTAATGGCGCGTGTGTTACACGCACCATTTTGGTTGTGGGAAAGGGTTATTGCATTGGGGTGTGGGGCTGGGGGTTTTGAATAATTTTTTTTCCTTTATCTTATAACTTTTATATATAATTATATATATATATATATATAGATATCTACATATAATATACATATTAATTAAGATAAATAATATTTTATCAAATAATAATTAATTAATTAAATTAAGTTTTGAATTTAAAATAATCAAAATTAGTTATTAATTAGTTTAATTTAAAATAATTAATAAAAACATAAAAGAATATTTGTGGTATATTATATTGAGAAGTGATTATGACATGTGGGACCCATAAATAATTAAAAGTGAGGTAGATAAAAATGAGTGTAAAAATGAAATGGGTAGAAGTAGAGGTAGATGTTGACGTGGTACACATGTGGAAGTAGATATGGTGTGTAGCATTGTGGATGCTCTAAAGGGGTCTTCTTCGTGAGCTCTTTTTACGTTCTTTTAAGTTTTTCAAAATTCTTAACCAATGCATGATCAAATTTTCATTTTGATTTGTAGTTACACTTTTGCTTATAGCATTTACAAAGAATGAAAAATAATTAAACTATGTAAACGTTTAATCTATGAAATTATCTTATTAAACTTGTAATATGCGATATCTTTATTTGAACCCTAACTTTGGTGCATATTTTCAATTGCTGGAATGCAAATATTTAATTAATTCATTTTTTAGACTTGAACTCAAGCTTGTAGATATTTTGTGTAAGATTCTCTCACTTCGACTTTTTCCTATGTTTCTCCGTTGAAATCTGTTTGCTCTTGATTATGAAACTATCAGATTTCTAGTACATCCCAAGTTATGAATTTTGATAGACTTCTTTTACATATATAGATTCTCTAGAGGTCGGGCCCAAAGCAGGCCCAACATGCAAACTTGAGGCAAGACCCGATAGCTCACCTCCTGAAACCTCTGGGCATGAAGTGAAGCCCATTAATGTCAAGGCCAGGTCCAACACGAATAAGGCCCATTTAGTCCAGTGAACTGTGAAGATAGTGCCCAATTTCTTTTATTTATTTGATTGATTTTCACTTATCTCTGTTTTATTTATTTAGAATATTTAGTTTTCCATATTTTCTCTTTTGTACTCTATATATTTAGAAGCAATAATATTGTTCAACTTGAGTTGAATATTGTCTTGATCCATTTTTTATCATGGTCTCCAAAATTTTTCGATCCTAAAAATCATATCTACAAATTATTGCCCAGCGCCCTTCCCTTTCTTCACCCATAGCTGACTCTGACTCTCTCCCTTTCTCCTCTATTATTCACATGTTTAAGTTTAACGATCAAGCTTTCATTCTCAAACTTCGTTTTAGAAGAATCAAGTTCATACTCTTCTTTCTAGTCAGAATTTGCTTTGTTATATTGATGGCTCGAAGCTTGCGCCCCCGCCTACCACCGTCAATGCTCCAAATCAAGCATATAAATCACGGCGCAGCACCGATCAACGGCTCCATAGCCTCCTTCTCTCCTCCCTCTCGGATGCGCAACTTGTCGCGTTGTATGGTTTGCCCTTGAAGCCACCTTCAGTCACACTTCAAAATCCCGCGAACTACGATCTCCAGTTGATGAAATCGCAGAGTCACTTAGTATGGTCGCCAGTTCAAGTTCTTATGTGACCAACTCGGACAAGGCTCACTGGTTTCTTGGTTTGTCATTTTTTAGCTGCTCAAATAGCTCTCACGCCCTTGTCGGGGTGTTCTCTCCAAAGCTGAGGATTTTGCTCTATTATCTATCCAATCTTGCACATCTACTCCTATTGCTTTTTATGGCTCTCATCAACATAACTTGCTGGCAACAATAGGCTATTCGCAATCCAATTTGGATTCTAGAAATGAACCACTGATTGTATTTGTAGGTATAGCTGCAAATCTTACCATCGTAACTCTCGCATCTCTTAATTTACTGGTTCTTCCTCATCTCACCAACAACCTATTATCAATTAGCAACCTCAACTATGATTAAATTTTTCATTCACATTCAGAATCGAGATACTCGCAAGTGGCAATCACCTTTATATCTTGGAGCGCATCCAACCTACCCTTGTTGTTCACTTTCAACGTCATCTTTTCTTTTAAGTTATGCCACTATAGATTGGTCATGCTGCTTTTGATTCTATTTCATTGTCAAATAAATTGGGTCATTTATATGTTACTTTCATGCTTGCTCAAACCATCTTTATGTGAATCATGTCAATTAGCAAAATTACATTGTTTATCATTTCTCCTTAAATGAAAAACGTGCTTCTCATGCGTCGGATTTAATACACTTTGACTTATGGGGTCCGACTCCTCTTCTACTAGAAATTATCGATACTATGTTGCCTTTATTGATGATTATTCCCGCTTCACTTAGTTGTGTCCTCTTGCATTTAAATCAGACTTTTTTGGTGTGCTTTGACAATTTATTGCTTTCACGTAGAATCAATTTAAATGCACATTTAAGAAATTTCAATCTGATGATGGTACGAAATTCACTAATAATATTGTTCAGCTCTCTTTCATGATAAATGGATTTAACATCTTATCTCTTGCCCTTACACACCTGCACATAATTGTCGGGTTGAACAAAAACAAAACATCGACATAACTAATTTTTGTGCATGTCTTTCATGCTTGCCAACATTGCTGTGGAAGTTATTTAGCTTTCTTCTTTACTCCGAGAGCTCCTCACGGCACTTTCTACTGCTCCTTGGATTTATTGTGATAGTAAGAGTGCTCTCCTTCTTAGTCGCAATCCTATCTCGTTGTAGAGACACGTATCTCATATTTCACTCAAGTAAAAATATGTTACAAAGTGTGTACTTATAGTAGAGAAACGAATCTAATCTAACAATATGGAAAAGATTTACAATCTATATACAAAGATATGATAAAAGATATATAATATCTTAACACCCCCCCGCAAGCGAAGACGACGACAGTCGAAGCTTGGATCGAAATTCTTCAAAAAGAGGACGAGAGAGGCTCTTAGTAAATATGTCGGCGCTTTATTTTCTGAAGGAACGAAACGTGTGATAAGCGACTTCGAATCCACCAACTCACGGACAAAGTGATAGTCTATATCAATATGCTTCGATCGTTTGTGAGCTACAGGATTCTGAGTAAGAAACAGGGCACTTGAATTGTCTGAATAGATGATAGGAGGTGCTGCTATATCAACGTGCAGATCACGAAGGAGATTTGAAACCCAACGCACTTCAGAGGCAGTGTTTGCAATGGCACGATACTCGGACTCGCAGCTAGATCGTGAGACCGTTGGCTGCTTCTTTGCGCTCCAAGAAATAAGATTTGGCCCCAAGAAAATAGAATAACCATAGGTGGAACGTCGAGTATCGATGCAACGAGCCCAGTCCGCATCAGAGTAAGCAACAAGGTTAGGTGAGCCGCGAGTGAAGGACAAGCCAAAATCAACCGTGCCTTTGAGGTAGCGAAGCATCCGTTTAACCGCAGTAAAGTGATCCGTGGTTAGTTCCAAGCCCAGAAAGTAGCCCAGCCGACCAAGGTTTTTGGTCGAAAACTCCATATTGAGGCGAGCCATAAGGCGAGAAATAGCTGAAGTTGAATTTCCCGTAATAGTAATGTCGTCGACATAAACCAATAAATAAATGAGAACCGAAGCTCTGTTGAAGACGAAGAGCGAGGTGTCGGAAGAACTGCAGCAGAAGCCAAGAGAAATAAGGAAATTTCGAAACCGTTGGTACCAAGCGAGGGGAGCTTGACGAAGGCCGTAAATAGCTTTCTGAAGATGGCACACATAAGAGGGGCGCGAGGAGTCAACAAAACCCGGAGGCTGCTCCATGAAAATCGGCGCAGATAAGGTGTCGTGCAGGAAAGCATTCTTCACATCTAGTTGATGTAGAGGCCAAGAGTTGATAACTACAATAGAGAGAATAATGCGAATAGTCGAGGCTTTTACAACCGGACTAAACGTGTGAGTAAAATCAAAACCAGGAACTTGACTAAAACCCTAAGCAACAATACGTGCTTTATAACAATCAACTGTACCATCAGCAAGTAATTTGGTATGGTAAACCCACTTCGAACCTACGATATTCGTATTCGGCGGCTTAGGAACCAGGACCTATGTGTTGTTCTTATGTAGAGCCTGCATTTCCTCGCGCATTGCCTGGACCCACTCAGGCACCTTTAGAGCAGATTTAATCCCTCGTGGTTCTGGAAGAGCTGTAGATGCAGAGAAGATAGAAATAGTGTTGACATCAACAGGGTACTTATGTTTGAAAATACCGGATTGAGAACGTGTTTGCATGTGATGCGTTCGAACATCCACCGGCGGATCAATTTGCGCAGGCTGAATAGGCTGAGCAGCGACCAGAGGCACGGTGGGCGGTGGGAGGTGGTTCGATGAGGGCATCGGAGCAGAGCCGACAAGGAGCAGTTGAGGGAACCGACAAGGGTGGCGAGGAAGTTGACATCGGGCGTGGGGGGATGTAGGATGAGAGAAATATTCGGAGAGAGTTAACCTAGAGAAAGGTGTAGCGGTGTTAGGGTTAACTAATGGGAAATACGACTTATCAAATATGGCATGACGGGTAATATAAAGACGCGATGAGGGTAATGAAAGGCAACGAAAACCCTTATGGCTAGAACTGTAACCAAGGAAGACACAGGGTAAACTACGAGGCTGAAATTTATTTTTATTGTAGTCACGAAGACAAGGATAGACCCTACAGCCAAAAGGATGGAAAGACTCATATGAAGGCTTGTGTTTATATAGTAACTCATAAGGAGAGGTGTTTCCTAGGTTCACGGTAGGGAAGCGATTTATGGTATACACGGCTGTACTAAAAGCATCGACCCAAAAGGTTAGAGGAATGGCCGAGTGGAAAAGTAGGGTAAGTCCTATCTCGATAATATGGCAATGTTTCCTTTCGGCACGACCGTTTTGGGATGGTGTATATGGACAGGAGACTAAGTGATGTATACCTGAGGTACGAAGAAGGTTCTGGAGACGATGATTAGTGAATTTTGTGCCCCCGTCACTTTGAAACTGCTTGATCTTGCAATCAAATTGAGTTTCAACAAACGCCTTAAAACACAGAAAAATGTCAAAGAAATCCGATTTCGCACACAATGGATAAAACCACGTAAATCTAGAATAATCATCAATAAACACCGCATAGTAACGAAAACCATTTTTAGAAATAACCGGAGAAGGTCCCCATAAATCGCAATGAACTTTTTCAAGAACTTTAGTAGCACGTTTACTGGAAACGAAAAAAGGTAAATGACTGTTCTTAGCTAATTGACAGGAAGAACATAAACTAGAAACTGTGCGAGAAGTAGAAATAGACAGCAAATGAGAACTCCGTAGAGAGTGAATGACAGCAGGTGCCGAGTGTCCTAGGCGCGCATGCCAAAGGTCAAGAGAGGCCGTGGGGACTCGCGAACGACTCGAGACAGTGAACGCCGAATGTGAAGACTCAAGCATGTACAAACCCTGCCTACGAACGCCGGATGCAAGATTGTGACCCGTGGTTCGGTCCTTGATCAGAAACTGCGAGTCAGTAAATACCACATCGACAGGATAATCATGCGTTAGACGACTGAAAGATAACAAATTTTTGGTGATAGATGGAACAACGAAAATATTGTGCAGAGAAAGATTATCAACCAAGTTAAGAAAACCAGTATGAGAAATCCGAAGTTTAGCACCATTACCAATTGTGACGTGATCCGAACCCGAGTAAGGAGTCACGTTATCTAAGGCAGACGAATCAGAAGATATATGAGCCGACGCCCTAGTATCCAAGTACCAGTCCGATGTGGAGGTAGGCGAGAGAGAGCAGTTTGCAGAGAAGGCCTCGACAAGCTGAGCTGTCGGTTTCGATGAACGAGTATAGTTGCGATCGAACCTGTGAGGACAGTCAAAAGCATCATGGCCATTATCCCTGCAAAAATAACACCACGGCTTCTTGCTCTGACGAGGGTTACTCCGTCCACGATTTTTGGAGGACTTCTTTCCATTGGATTCAGAACCAGTAGGCCATGAAAGGCAGCGGGAGGCGGAAGCGAGACAGCGGAACGAGCAAAAAGCTCATGGCTTTGTGCGCGAGCCAACAGAGTGTCAAAGTCAGGCAAAGGATCTTGCGTGAGTTGTGCGGCCGTGAAAGTCGTGAAATCGGATCCCAAGCCTCAAATAAACCAATGAGACTTGTCCGAGGGTTCGAGTGAGCATCCAATAGCGGCCAACTGATCACATAATGATTTGTACTTTGTAGCGGCGGCCGTACTCCACGACGGACGAGCCTTCACGCTTAAGAGAAAGGAGATCGTCCTTGAGGCTTAATTCACGAGCCTTGGAACGGCTACTGTAGGCACGTGATAACACCGTCCAAACATCTCGGGAAGATTTGCACCCGATGATTACGACCATCGATTCTTCAGTCAAGGTTGAAACCAGAAATAATTTGATGATTTGATCACGCGAGTGCCACTTAGAATAGTCAGGATTCGGCGTAGGAAGGCCAGCGGCATTGGGAAGGAGACGCGGTGGTTCCGGAGAAGAGCCGTCAACGAAGGGCTGAAAGCGTTGAGTAATTAAGAGTGGCTCGATCTGGGCATGTCATAACATGTAGTTGGCGCCAGTGAGTTTGATGTTAACCATGTGTATCATGGTGGAGAGAGGTAGAGACGGAAGATCATTGTCGTCGGGTCGAGCGGCCATCGAAGGAGGCCTGCAGCGAACGTGAAAGGAAGACGGAAGAGGAAAAAAATTAGGGTTTAAGCCAAAAGAAATATTTAGGCTGATACCATGTAGAGAAACGTATCTCGTATTTCACTCAAGTAAAAATATATTACAAAGTGTGTACTTTATAGTAGAGAAACGAATCTAATCTAACAATATGGAAAAGATTTACAATCTATATACAAAGATATGATAAAAGATAGTATATAATATCTTAACACTCGTAGACATTGATTACCACTTTGTTCGAAAGCTCATTCACGCTGGAAAGTTGGTCACTTCTTTTGTTCCTTGGCACTTGACATCTTCACCAAAAGTTTAACTCGTTCGTTGTTCAAGTTCTTCAAACACAAGCTTCGTGTCGGTTGATGGGGGTGCCAAGATACTGCTCACGAACCACAAGCAACGGCCTGCGCACGTCCACCAATCCCGAAAAGTTTGGGTCGGCAGCTGTGAGAGTAGTTCCAATGAAGGAGGAGCCACTCGCCCCAATATACGCGACAGGGTTGGTTCAAGCCCACAACGGCCCTCACCCTGCGCCTAGCCTTGCCCCCATTCCTCACTCTGCCCATTTCATTTAGCATATTGCTTCACCAACCCTCTAATCGACCCAGCCTGCGACCCCACACTCTCTCGCTCTTACTCATATTTGATAAGCTTTATATTTTTCAGCTTGTTTATTACATTATATTTTGTCATAATTGTAATTACTTTTAGCATCTCGTCTTCGGTTTTGTTTTGCAGTGTGGTCCAAATAGATTTGTACTGCTTTACTTATTGTTTTGTCATTGAACAATCACCATTCTGTTGTCTATACTCGTTGTGGAATCCAATCGAACAGCTATTATTTGGTCTATTATCTATTTTTTTAAGAGAATGTACTTGTTATAATTATAAAAGTGGATTGACTAGATACTACTACCTATATGTTAAATAAGGTACTTAAAAAAAGAGGATAAAATGTTGTGAGCTTGTAAATGCTTTGTTTTTATATATTTAAAAAAACTTTAACATTAATTTTGAACTCACATACTCCTTAAGGGACTTAGAAATTTCATATTTGAATATGAGCAATCAATAATAAATACCAAAGAGGTCTTAAAGTTTCCTAGTTCAATTTTACGGATTTATTTTTAACTTTAATTTGTGAACAATGTAAGGTGAGGTATATTGGACGTGAAAAACTTGATAGACATTATCAAGGAATTAAAGAAAAAAGATTGTCGAAAGAGATGGAAGAAAACATCAAATATCTCTGGTTTGAGTTCAAAAATCCAATTTCCGAGGAAAGGTACGGCCTTCTTCTCTAATTCAAATAATAATTACAGATGGTTGGCTAAGCCAACAGACAGACTGAACAAAAGCAAAAAGTAATACTAACAAGTTATTTACAATCCCTACTAGCAAAAGGGACAGTTAAATAGGAGGACATCTGAGTATATAAGTGTGTGTGAGTGTGTGAATTTAAGATTAATGCAGACTTATTCAAAAAAAAAAAAAAATACGTTAAATCCAATTTAAAAATGCAATAATTATCGAAAAAGATAGCCGTTCTTCCATATTCAAATTGTGTAGTCAATTTTTTTAGTAAAAAAAGGATGTTGAGATGTTGAAGAGGAAGGGTGCGCAGTGGGTCTTCTTCCAAAAAAACGTAATTGTGTAGAGCAACAACTACAAATTTATCATACATAATATTTGACAGAATGGACTGTAAATTAGGATTGATCTGAAATGAAAGTATTTACAGTATCCAAAATTTACAGATTTGGGAACCAGAGCTATATTCGAATTGGCAAAAATCCCAAGCTATCGGCTGCTAACAAAACTAAATAATCGACACAAATTTAAATTAACAAAAAAATCGACAGAAAACACATCTGAGCTTGCTCAATGTCAAAAATGAAGCTGCGACTTAAAAGAATTTACACTTTGTACAACCTGCGCAGCGCCGCGTGAGCCAGGACGATATTATTATGCAGCATACATACTCATACGCATACTCCGCTACAAAATAATTAGAGCGCGATCCATTCAGCCGTTTAGCCTTGCCACAAATTGGTTCACGTCGTATTCTTCAGTGTACTGTGAATGGTCCCACAGATCTTCTAGCCCCCCAAGAATGGATTTCAATCCCTTTCCCCTGCCTGGTAATTTTGCATCCTCATCCGGTGCCTTGGATGATTTTGAAGTTCTTGCTCCCTGGATAACAAACATCTCATTTACGAATTGTTGAATATTATACAAAGTTCGACTCAAAAATATATCTTGGCCAAATACCTTTCGGCCTTCTGCAGAAGTGAATAGATCAAGCAACTGATCTGTGTTCATTGTATTCATGCTCGCGTTATCCGCATTTATCACAGCATTAGCTACTGAAACTTTGAACTTCTGGAGACTCATTACTTTCTCCTCCAAGGTGCCTCGCATGATAAGGCGGTGGACGTTCACAACTTTCCGCTGACCTAACCTGTGTGCTCTGTCCATGGCCTGCAAGCGGTTTTCAAAAGAAAAACATTGTTTACATGATGCAAACTCCCTTTCTATAAATCAGATGCAGAATCTGTGTTGTTCTCATTAAGTAAAAACAAAAATCAAGCATGGATCATGTAATGACAACACAAAACCTCGACATGTTTAAGCGAGTGGATCTTCTAAAGCCACATGGTATGAGAGTCTCCAACTAAATTTGCTATAGCTTCATGAACAGCACACAAAGACATATAGGTGCCACGTTAAAGTCAAACAATGACTAGTAAATCCTTGATATTCTCTCTGACTTGTTTAATTTATGTCGAATCTTTCTCCAAAAAGAGCAGTCGACCTGTTTTTTGGTCAGGGTATCAGTGACATGGATATATAATTCTGGTCTATCAATCTTCTGGCCCATGATTGATACGAGCAAAGGATCCCATCACTAAATCAGTTGCCTAGGTTTGAAATAAAAACAATGTGATTCTTGATAAGATATCAGAGATGGGGTTGGGGTTGCGGTTGGAGACTCCAGTGGAGGGATGATAGTAGTTTCTGAAGTTAATATTCATGTGACCCTGTACAATATTGTGTGTGTGTGTGAGTGTGCACGCTCTCAAGATGATCTTTGGGCAGCCCAGGTTTTTCAAATGTGGTGGAAACAAGCCGTAAGAAGGACGGAGAATCCCTACCTGGTGATCTCTCATGGGATTCCAGTCATGCTCCATGAAAACAAGGGTATCAGCCGATGTCAAGTTCAAGCCAAGCCCACCAACTACATGCAAAAACATAAAATTTCAAGTTACAATTAAGTTTATTTCTTATCTATAGGTAGGAGAAAAAGATATTACCGTGAGTTGTGAGGAGCAAAGCATCAATTGTAGGGTCGGAGTTGAATGCTTTGACAATTTCAAAGCGTTTCTCAGGCTCCACTGATCCATCCAATCGCAAGTATGTAACACTGCTTGAAGGAGGCATAAGAAACAAAATCATTATCATAAGATTTCTCGGAACCAAGACATCGGTAGAAATAAATGGAAGGCTATATACACGTGACCTCCAGAATTAGATGACTCAAACCCCTTCGATATATTGATAACAATAAACATGTAATAAGATGGTGCTACTCACTTTTTCATATGAGTTTGAAATAAATCTTTTTCAATAATGTCCAATAAGGCCTGCATAAAGAGTCATAATCACAAAATAAGAGAAACCCAACATTCAGAAGAATAAATATCATGGAGAAGATACACAGAGTTCATTACTTTATGCTGTGCAAATATCAGAACTCTATGCTGCCCAAAAGTAATTGAACCGTCAGAATTGGATGCATCCACGCCTATTCCACACTCTTCCATTATCTCCTGGAGAGCTACAAGTTTAGGTGAATGATGTAACTTATGAAGCTCTGATGCGATATCAGAATTCTCAGGAACAAGTTCTGATAGCATTGGCAGCAGTGAATCAGGTATTCTTTCACCAACAACCAGCAATGGATGACTACAAAGTTTCAACAAGTACTGAAGTGCCTGGTATAGAAAACAGAGAAGTTAGTAGGGAACGATAAATATGACTAGAATGGTCACAAGAACACTACAAACCTGGAAAACATGCGAAGATGCCTTAGGAGCCACTGCTGCATCTTCATTTTGTGTAACCATACTTGATATTTCTTGTCTAACATGTGAACCAGAAAACTGTTCATATAGTTTCAATTGTACAGGACTCAAATCACAATATCGGTCCTGAATAATCTTCTCAGGCAGATCAGACAAGACTTCATCTTTTGTACGGCGCAAAAGGAAAGGCATGGCCTGCAATGGAGAACCCCATCCAACACGACAGAATACAAATTATGAAAAACTTCATATAAACGCTAATATATTGTTGCAGATGATAGAAAATTCGCAATAAAAAACAAAAACCTGCTTGTGCAGTGCTTCCATGGCCAGTATCCCTGACTCAGCATCTTTTGCTGAACATTTGGGATCACGGGCTGCTAACAGAGGTTTCCCATAAGTGGCCTGAAACTGTTGAAGCACCATGATTAGGCTCATAACTAACTGATGCTCCATCACATCATATTAGAAAAGGTGAGTACAGATTAATCATGGTTTTACTAAAATTGCAACACAAAGTTATTGCATAAGAGTGCCCCTGTTTATTAAATAGCAAAGACGTAGAAGACTTCCGCAAAGAAGCCATACTTACTCATGAAGTTAGACCTTCACAAGGGCATAGTCTTTTCCACACTAACACTACCAACATCATACAAGAATGTAAATTGCCTCCTCTTCAGGTGTTATAAAATCTTGGTAGAGATATCTGTTCTAAAGAAAGCTCAAATTTCTCAATTACAATGATAATGGGTTTGATTGAATGAGATTGTGGAAATGGGAATCAAATTGTTTAAAGGGAGTTCAGCTAATAAAATAAGATAATCATTGATTTAGTTTAAATTCAGTTTCAGACATCACTTAATCAATGGGAATATTTCCCTCCTATTCTCATTCAGTAATTCTGTTCTCCTAAATTATGTTCATGTATGACAAGAAATTCATAAATAATTACAGCAGCATAGCTCAGCAGCATTTATCTAATCATGACAATAGTAGGCATAACTCTACATCCCTAGCTCGAATTGTTACTAATTCGCAAGGAGCCAACAATATCATTCCACTAATAAAAATCCTGTAAGTTAGAAGAGGAAAAGAATTATTTGCAAGATCCACTGTTTGCAAGATATCCAATTTCCACAAATCCTCATAATAACAGCAGTCTATAAAAAATAATTGGCATTAGGATAAGAGAATTGCACTTAGAACTGCAGGAAACTTTATGTGCTACTTTCCCAAGAAAACCCTGATATATCCCCAGTGTCATGTTCTACCATACAGAATTCAATACACCAAAAAAGCATGAAACAGCCAATCATATCCTCCTTGGGTATTAGAGTTGCAGATGACGCATAAGCATACATAATTTATTTCCAATTCTACGAATGCTACACGAAGTGTCTTTCCACAAGCATATGATACTATAGTGTCAATAATAAGAATGTCATGGATCGATAAAGAAAGAGTCGAAAAGTGAGAGAGATGTATGGCATACTTGTCTCTCGGTACCCAGAAAACCAGGCATAAGGAAGTCAAAAAGAGACCAAAGATCCAACACATTGTTCTGCAATTAAAAAGAGTCTTTCATCAGCAAACAGCACAAACTTACGATTGCAACAAAAACTTAAATTAGATGAAAAACCTGAATTGGTGTTCCACTCAATATGAGGCGATGCTTAGCTTTAATTTGTTTCACAGCAACAGTGACTTTAGACTTTGAGTTCTTTATTATGTGTCCTTCATCTAGGATGCAATAATTCCAGAATAACTGCTTAAGATGGTCAATATCTTTGCGGACAACATCATATGAAGTTACAATTGCATTATGCTTGCTAAATTGTGGTCGCAGCGAAGATCGCTCTTGAGCAGAACCAATGTATTGAAGTGTGGTTAAAAGAGAAGGATCAATAAACTTCTCTATCTCATAGACCCAATGTCCAACAAGGGTTGAAGGACAAATAATTAATGATGGAGGCAAGTCTTCGCCCTTACTTGCAGCAACATGTTCGGCTATATCAGAAGCCACAATCGCTGATGATTGAAGGGTCTTTCCAAGGCCCATGTCATCACATAAGATGCCATGAAGGTTAAATCGTCTTAAAAATGCCAGCCAATTTATTCCTTCTTGTTGATACCTGAATATAAAAAGAAGAGGCATGAAGAAACATATAAGATATATAGCCAGATAAGCATTTGAAAGAAAGTCTGGAAACTGAAGGAGTCTCAAATAAACAAAAGGAGTTATGAAATGGCATACTCAATTTTCTAATAGCATGAAATACAGGGATGGGAAGTCTCAGAAAACTTTGTGGTTTGAAACCCACTGTGGAACCCAAAAACTAATCCTTCCCCAACATAAAATGATTCTTTCAAGTTCACAAAAATTCTCCTATACCCTTCCAACTAAGTAGACCAGCAAAATGTTGGGACAATCCCATCCATGATTTATTTCTACAGTGCATGAATCAAGAGCACAGATAGCTTAACAGTAACCATTGGTATGGAGAGATAAGATTCTTCTTCCTACTCCACTGGCAACAATACAAGGAAACAATAAAAGATGCATTAATTTCCAAATAAAAGAACCTAATCTCCTCTCTTAAATTTAATTTATTACTCCAAAGAGAACAAGTATTGGTAGAAAAGATGCAGTTACCTTCGAAGAGTCACGTTTAACTCAAATGGGAGTTTGTAATCATCAATATGAGAATTGTCAACTAGTTGCTCCAGGAACTGTGCATCCTCCTTGTTTCTAGACAGACGGTCAGTCAGGCCAATAGGTGGAGATACACCACGTGCTAGTGGAAGAAGTGGCACCAGGGCAGCAAAACTATGTGTTACACTCTGTCTAACAGAATGATCACAGTCACTCATGCACCGCAAAAGAGGTACAACCAACAAAGGGGCATATGGGACCAATTCTAAACCTAATCCTTGTACAAGCAAACTAACTAGCATGCCAGCTCCTTGTCTGGCATGCACAGAAGACATATCACTTAACATGGGAACAGCATTCTCAATAATAGGCCCCATGACATCCAAAGTCATTGACTTAGCCATTGCAGTGATACATCGTGATGCAGCTAGTCTTACAGCAATATGAGAATGTCTGACACATCTGAAAATGCACGCTAAGAGAGTTAGCAGTTTCTGCCTGAGTGTTACCTCCAGGAAAGGAGCAATAGAACGAACCACCTGCCACAACCAAGAAAACAGGAGTTAGGGAGGAACGTCAGTAATTAACAGAATATCATTAAATTGCCCAATTGTGCCGTAATTTGTCATAACAATGCACAAAAAATGGAATGTAAGCACAATACAAAAACATAGAGCTAGGCTAATTTTCCAGTCAGAAGGACCAATCGATAACATAAAAGGTGTAAAAACTATAACAGATTTTGAGAGTAGTCCTAATAAATGAGACATTTTCCATCACAAGCATCTCTAATCTTTGTGGTGTCCGATAAAATGTAACAAACCTCTTTGTTTTGCATTAGGACGCAACTCTGTTGCCTAGTAAATCCCAAGGAGGAGTTTTCATTAAATTCATCTAAAGGAGGAAATAAAGTGCAAACAGCCTGCATTATTTTTACAAGTCATTGAATAAAAAGCAAAGTATGCTCACTTGAATATTATTTATCAAAAGCTGAGGATCATTAACAGAATTAATAGACTGATCAATCTGCTTCTCATCTTCTGGAGTCAAGCCTTCATGATTACAAGGCTTGAGGACCTCAATAAGGCAATGCCAGATCTTAGGAAGTTTATCAAACAAAGAACCACCAAATTTCCTGCATAAATATTTTAAAGCAAGTTCAGACCCCCGTCTGCTAATGAAACCTTCAACCTTCGATCTGTCTTCCCCAGCAGAAAACATATTAACTTTTGATCTATTTCTACTACTACTTCCAAAGGCTAGAAGGTCTTGGTCTTCAATTAACTCAACAGAACTTAGAGCTCCTGCCTGAGGCGTTTCACAAGGATCCATGCATGCTAAAGTACATAAATTCTTGATTAGTTTGTCATTTGGACTGGGTTTGCGCCCGATGCAGTGATAAATAAGCTCTGCTAATGATTCAGCGGCCTTATTTTGCAATATTTCCTCCTTCAGGCAAAACATAAAAACATATTGTTAGAGTGAGTTGAGGTGTTTCAGGATAACAAGCATGCAGTACCTGTTCCCTTTTGATGGAAGACATTATAGGCAGAATGATTGGATTGAGTTTTGATGGAAGCTCTGACATTGAAACAACAGCAGATGCTAGTAAAGCTGAGACAGTAAGATGCAAATTATTCTGAAACCACAAGAAAAGACAATCTGAATGTCAGAATATCGCTGAAACCCTCTCCAGGGAAATGATCAAGTACATCAAAGTTACAAAAGTATTTGCTACTGTGTAATTCCTATATTACAACTAAATGTACCTGAACACATTTCAGATATCCAGAAGTTGTTAATAGCTTTTGCTTTGAAGACTCCAATTCCTCGAATAGATTCCTTCCATCAGATTCCATTTCAGAAATACCATTACCCGTGAATGCAAGCTTTGAAGCAAAACTCAAAGCATCATCTGCAGTCAAACTCTCAATGTCCACTTCATTAGATGACAAGAGATCATTGTACAAGCCAGATGCCTCAGTAGCAGTATACAATTGACTTGCCTCATTCCGCATCTTACTATATGTTCTTGAGAGTTCAGCATAAGGTAGAAGGGAATCTTTAGTAGGATATGCAGGGTTGCTGCAAGTTAACAGATCTAACAAACACAGCCTAAATTTAGTTGAGATCCCAGAAACAACTTCATCGGACATGGAAATGTCTTTTAATTCTTTAAACCAAGTTATAAGGACCATAGAAACCACCTGACCAGATAACAAACAGAAGAAGCCATTAAAATATCATCTACCCTATACTTCATGTGATGAAAGCAATGAGATTGATAAAAAAGAAACTTTTTCTCGTCCAAAATTTACCTGCCTCTGAACTCCTGACAAAGAAGTCAATCCCTTCCATAGTGGGTCAAACACATATTGCAACGACAGCCCATTTAACTTAGAAGCCATTAAGCCAAGAGCAGCAGCTGTAACCACTCGTGTATTAGTTACCGAAATATCCAAATCTGCACCAACAATTATCTTAGTAGAATTAGAAGCAACATCTCCATTTTGCTCCCCAAACACGCTTTCTGTGGATTCTAAGGCCTTATTTTTCTGATTTTCACTTTCCCACATTACTGCTCTCATTTTAGCAGCAGCTTTTACATGACTTTTACGGGGCAGGGCTACAGGCCAGAACATTTTTGTTGTGTCCAATGGAGAGCCATACGGAGTAGTAGCGAGCTCAATCCATGAAGAGAAATATAGTTTAACAGCATTTTCCAAGTCTTCCACCAGGCACTGCTCAATTAAAAGGACATTTCAGTGCCACAAATAGCAGGCAGGGGGAAGAAAAGAAAACCATTGACAACCTTATTTAGTTTAAGCACAATATTGAGGTGGAAGAGCATATAAAGCACCATACAAGGGAAGAGAGAAGATCAATCAGACCAGTCAAGGAATAATTCTATACCTGATGAGTGACAACTACAGTCCTAGATGTGATACGTAAGAAGATTGTCTTGCTAGTACTAGAAAAGGTAAAGCAGGTAAACTCCAAGCCTTCCAGATATCACAAATGATTACTGATGATTAATCTTATAGACAGGATATATTATGTGTAATAAAGTATGAATATTGGAAAATTTACTTGTACAGTCAATAATACCTATTAGCCACCAGTAGATCAGCCAATACTACCAATTAGTCCTAGATCTGATCCCTACGAAGATTTTGTATAGCTAGAACTAGAAAAGGCAAAACAAGTAAGCTCCCAAGCCTTCCATAGTTCACAAATGATACCTGATGATTGGTCTTATAGACAGGATATATTATATGTAATAAAGTCTGAACACTGGAACATTTACCAGCACTAGCCAATATTACCTATTAGTCACCAGTAAATATAGGTGGTGCATAAGGCATCTCAAGGAGAACAAGGTTGACGTATGCAATGGAGCAGAGTTGAAAAAACAAAAGCAAAAACTTTTGATGAAAAAAAAATTGAGGGAAGCAATAGAAATGGCATTCACACATTCCCAGTCAAACTTTCTGTTGGTTCAAAATGCACCACCAAACCTGGTGAAATTTTTATAGCGCAAAACAAACTTCGTCTTTACCATTTATTTAAGGGTAATATCATCTCTTACTCTATCACTTCAATGATAAATGGGTAATTTTCCCCACTCTTAAGTTCTAATAACGAAGTGTCAAATTTACAGAATAAATTAAAATCTGGGTTTGATATTGATGAAATATGAAAAAAGTAGTTGAATAAGGAAACAACAATTGCCTTCTGTAATCTTGAGAATATAATGAAGAATAGAAAGAAAATGACAACCAATATGGTTCCATTAAACCAAGCAGCCAGTATGCTTGCTGAAAAACTTACAGGTAAATGTAACAAACCAACACTTCAAAACTCACACTGACTTTTCCTGTATGAAGGTGCATCCAAGAAAAATAGGTTACGCAGTGCTTCTTAGGCAGAATCCTAGAAAGTATAAGAGAAGCTTGGATACACTAGTGTAAATTGGGCTCTCTCTGTTGTAAAAGTTGCTATAGAGACTAGTGATTGATGGAGCCCAGAGCTAGGCTGAGTACATAAAAAGTACCTAGTGGCTCTGCTATAGAGTAATATTCCTCCACAAATGATGATATCTTTTTAGCTTCAACTATCACCCGACATACAATGTAAGCATTTCAATTTTATCATAAACATTAGCTCAACAGTTGGCCCCCCTTTTTCATTATCATGATGAAACGCAAGGTTAACCAGCTGGTACAAAGAAATATGTAAACAACTAAACATCACACAACTTAGAGCAACAAAAACAAACAAAACAATCAATAAACATTTAGGTATACATGAAAGGAGGAAATGAAATCAGAATTATTGATTCTGATTCAACTATCTACAAATTAATTTGATTCAAGTCACACAGCAGGTCAGGTACAAGTTGGGTTTTCAAATACCAGCTCAAACATAGTGACAACAATAACTACCAGATCTAAAAGCAGTAATTTTCCCCAACAATTGCAAAAATTACATCTCATTTGCATTTACTCAACCTCTATGATACTTATCCTACCAAAAACAGAGTAATTTTAGCTCTTAGCATGACTCAATATATTAATAGCTATTTCTAATGAAAAGAAATAAAGAGATGACCAACGATGCAGTTAAAACAGAAATTAAACAGAAAATGCTTACTTTAGTTAAGAGATTCCACACCCTCTCTGAGCACTGTAGAATCTCCTCATTTGATTCAAGGAGCAAGTTCTGGAAAACAATCCTTAGGGAATCACCAACTATGAATGAAGGCCAGAATGAGCTAGACTCGTCACTGATGCTCCTCCTGTAACCAGCTTCAAGCAAGCGTTCCTGCAAGGGGCCCATTAAATTTCATTTTAATTTACTGCTTTATAAATGATAGCAATCAATGAGCTAGTCATCCAACAAATGGTAATACAGGATCAGAAAGTTTCTACAAAAGTTGGGTCACAAAATTGAAGTAAACTATATAAGGTGATAGTACCAAGGTGCGGATTGCTGATAAGCGGACAGAAGTAATACTGTGTCTCATAAAGGGCCATAACCTTGGGGCCAGAGTTGATAGCATATAAGGGTTTTCTAGAGAACTCATTCCTTCTTCAAAATCATCCGTCAGATCAATTTCATTAAGGTCAAGTTCTGGTTTCTCTTTAGAGCCCAAGGTACCAAAAGTTTTTGGTATCATCTCCTCCTGGGAATAAATTTCTGCTAATAGATTCATTACACTGCAATAAAGATCAGACAACGTCAAGATTCAAAACAAATCAAACAATTTATCATTATAATGCATTATTTAAGATAAACAGATAAAGGGCTTAGTAAAGGGAATTGCATGCAAGCATCTTTAGCAAAATGAGGAAAGTTTTATGCAATCATGATATTCCATATTATAGAAAAAAACAAGTTATCCACCAAAAAGCAAATAACAAGCTAAAATAAAATCATTTCAAAACATACAATTAAGAGCCTAAGAGATGAACTCTGGAAATCACATCAAACCTCAACAAAATATTTTTAGGTAAGCTTTTCTTTTACACTCAGTTATTACTTAGAAACCAAGAACCCGCTGTATTCTTGATACATTTTTCTTTTCTTCTTCCTTCACTTACTTAGAGCAACACTATGTTCTTCAGGTTTTCTCTAACTCTGTGTTATTACTAAGAAACTAAGAGCACAGCTATATTCCTGAAAAGATCTCTTTTCTTGCTTCACTTACTTGCCCTTGGATTTTCTTCAGAAAGTTGAGAAGTGAAAGCATGAAAGATAGCAACCAACAATTCAAGGAACTACAGCAGGAACCCCATGAATACAACTACAATTGCCAAAATAGTAGATGATCTGACTGCCTCCACGAAGAAGAGGCAAAAGCAGCACTGGAAGCAGAAGAATCAACAAAAGAGTAATGTAGAGAAAACACTAATGATGCAAACACTTAAAGGAAATTTGTAAATGTGATGCAATGGCGAGTTCGACAGCAGAAAGCCTGTAGGTAAGAATACACCTAGAAGGAGAAATCAGAATACAAATTTATCCATTTTCCACACATAAATAGACAGAGTCAGAAAGAAGCAAAAATCTTAAACAATTGAGGGCTTTTACAGACGACAGCTAAAAGGTCTAAAGCATATGCAGAGAATTAAGTAGAGGTGGAGATGCTATTGCTCAACTCTGGAGACGTTCTGCAGAAAGGTTATCAACCTTGTGAAGCATTTAAAACATAATATTTTGCATCAATATTAGAACTTATAAATTGATAAGAATCCATAGAAAGAATCGATGGAGCATTCAGGACCTGGGTTAAAATTTGGTTCAGAATCCTCAAATAAACTGAAGCATCTTAGTCAAATAAATTATTCATCTAAAGTATTACTCCCTCCGTCCCAATTTATTAGGCCCTTTTCTTTTCGGCACGGAAATTAAGAGTTGTGAGTGTAGAATGAGTTAGTGGAATGAATATTTTATTATTGAGTGTAAAAAGGTTGTCATTTTTGGAAAGGGGTCAATTTAGATGGGACGCCCGATTTGGTAAGAGGGCCTATTCTGCTGGGACGGAGGGAGTATTAAATATGTCAAAGGAGCATTGCAATTTGCAAAAAATTACCCCAAAAAAGGGAGGAAAAAAGAAAGCACCTGCTGGTTGAAGGACTTAAATCATCCAGGTCAAGCAAAATGTCCCATAGCAGCATAACAATGCAATGCAACATAGGACCCTTGAGAGAAGCTATAGCAGAAGCAGTTGGTATCAGAGCCTCTGCTGCAACAGCTCTCACATCATCATCAGGATCTTCAAGTCCAGCTCTACAAGCAGGAAGAACAGACCCCAGTAAATCATGTAGCATCTCCTGGTGTCAATGTTAGAATAGAAGCGAGCGTCAACTTAACAAAACATACAAGAGTGTAAAAAATTAAGTAATGCACAGAGCAAAGTCAAAAAACAAAAGTGTGACACTATGAAATGCAAAAATAATATGAGAATACCAAATTGTTAAGCAATATATGGCAAAAGGGATTGAATCAAGGAGAACCTCTTCAGACAAACAGAGAAAATGAAAGTTCCAGACAATAAGATGCATAAAGCATATAAAGAATAAAAGCTTATAAAAATGTTTAAACAACAGACAGAGACAAGTCAACCAGCGGTTCCCACAACATAACCAAAATTACAAATTCTCCTCCCCGAGGCAGCCAAGCATAGAAATACTATAAGAACAAAAGAATTGAAATCTGTCTACTTAGTTGATAAACATTGACTGATAGCGATGACTTCCTGAATGTGGTTGTTAATCCTAAAGCTTTCACAGGAATCCATGGCCATGGACTATGGTAGCCAATTACACAGAGTACGCCCCATTGGCATTGTGGCAGGGTTTGGAGGCTGACATTGTGAAGATGAATTGGAAAGCACGGACTGGCAGCTAAGGTGTGGCAGGTATAACAACTGTGGTGCCTTGGACCAGAACAATATGACGTGCAACAGGCCCCGCCGGCCGTATTACCACTGTCACGGCCATAAGGCCACCAAGCCCTACACATAAGGCGGCACTAGAATTAACTGTTACGAACAGTATTACCACTGTCACGGCCATAAGGCCACCAAGCCCTACACATACGGCTGCACTAGAATTAACTGTTACGAACAGGGTAGCTTGTATGATGGGATGACTTGATGTTGCACAAGAACAAAGTAAGGTTATAATTAATTTTTTGTGGTTTTCGTATTGTTCCACGTATTGGTACGATTTTTTTCCTGCATCAAGTTGATGGGTTTAAAAGACAAGTAATCAAGAAGGGAAGAAAATCACATTAACACAAATCAATGTGGCTTGATCCCTAATTCTTTCTCATAGCAGATGCCCGCCTACAAAAGATAAAACTTGATGGAAACTGAAAAGAGTCATCACACTCCTAACCAACCCTAGACAAGTTGTGCCGTTTCTCAATTTATCAAGTGATATTTAAGAAGAAATGATGATTGAGTTGAGATTTCTGGAAGTCAGAACTCAAGGGACTGAAAGAAGCCTACAAATATAGCTTGACCCATTCTCTCTGCATGTGTTCACAACAAATAAAACCAATTTTAGTCTACATCATGCTCAATATATGCAGAAGCCTGATAAAAGGCTCCTTCAAGTCACACAGCACATTGAACATGTCTATTACTCTATTATGAATCCAAATGAAACTAACAGGTGGGCATATCAGAAATCAGAATATCATCACAATTAACGCAGCAAAACAAACAACATAAAACTTTCAGTGGCATATGATCAATCAAGGTACTGTATTCCTGGATGTCAAGCAATCAAGACCAGTATTCTGATTCAATAACCACAATTGTTACTTTTAGTAGATGCAAGAAGCTCAATTGAATAGTTGGCACTGTTTATCAACAAACCAAGGATGCTTTTGATAAATGAAGATAAAAGGTTGATTAATATATAAAAATGAAGCAAAAGATTCCATACCACAAAAACTAGTTTAAGGATATATCCGACAAAGATGTTTGCCAAAAACAAAATCAGAATGAAAAAGCAAACGCACAGCACAAAATCTACCTGTCGCACTGCAACTAAATATTTGATGCCCAAAAGACTCCCATGGCGAATCTCCCACTCTGGCCTACGCTGAAAGAATACAAGGGATAATTACAAAGATGCTGAATCAAAAAAGTAAGCCTTGGAAAGGCATAAACGTAGGAAGCAAATCATCTATTACTCAAATATCTACCTGCATTTGCAATAAAATGGCCAGTGTATCTCTAACTAATGTTGGATGCATGTATTTGAGCACAGCACCTAAAGCCTGAGCACAAGTTTCCCTCACAGGAGCAACAACTTGATCAGAGACATAATCACCAAACCTGTAAATTGACAAATCCACCAAATCAGATCTCACAAAAGTTCTAAGTGATTCTACTTTCATCTAGAATTCCATAAACCAGAGGAACAAAGCCATGAAAAAGTAAAACAACAACATAAAAAAACTAATAATAATAATCTACATAAAGACATAGTATTCGTACTTGGAGTCACAGAACTCCTAGTTTCCATCTGTGACTTCACTATTTGTCACTAAAAGACATACTCTATTGTGTTTAGTAATTTATAATAAACCATACCGGTCCAGTGACAACACACACAAAAAGCGAATTGCACAATCTTGCAGAAATTCACAATTCCTCAGCCATGAATTCCTGGCATCTTTCACAAAGTTCATGAGTTCAGAGTTTTGAGGCAAACTTTCCAACATATTCGACTTCTCCAAAGATTCATTCCCTACAGAGTATTCCTTCACCTCAGTAGCATCATTAACAGAATGGCCAGCACTCTCAGTGCCTGAATGAGATTCCACCTTCACAAAATTAATATCAACTTCCCCATTTGCTCCTTTCATAATAATCATATCTTCTTCGTCAACTTTCATGCAGATCTCTAGATCAGCATTGCTGGATTCACTAACTGGAATTGCTGCATCTTCAATTTTTGGTCTCTTCAAAATTGGTTCAGAATCATCAGCAGGAACTTGCAAATTCAAATCAATCTCCCTCTCCCGTTTTATTGAGGTATCATCACCTTCAACTTTCAAGTCAGAAACGGGCAGACTACGGCTGCTGGCTTCAGGTATAAGGATTCCCGCATTAGGTCCTTGATAGGTTAATATCTCCCTAAGAGCCATAATACTACCATGGCGAACTTCCCAAACTGAGACACAACCAGGAAGCACAATTTCATAACAATATACATATATATGTTATTGAAAGAAATAAAGTAAAATAAAAGAACACTAACCAGGATCAAACATATCCACAAGGAGTTGTTCAACAAAAGTTTGGAAAGGCCAACTCCCATCTCCATCATTCTCGAAACTTTCCTCATCAGAAATTATATCTGTAAGTTGCTGAATCAAAAGCAATTTTCAGAATCCCTAGGTTCGCATTAGAAATATAGACAATGATAGGTATTATAAAGGACAAGATATAAAGGAAAAGACTTCAGTGAAGCAATATGAAAGGAACAAATGTAGTACAAAGAAGAAATGACAAATACTACTGAATTAGAATTCATAGGGAAACCAAAAGACCACTTACTTAGCACTTCTAGAAGATGTTTTATTAAGTTTGCCCCTAACCTGTTAAACAATCAGTTCATGAGCTTTTTGCTCTACTAAGAATCATCGATTAAAACATATACTCATTAAGAATCCGTGAGGTAATACCCAAATGGCTATCTATATACCATATTTTGTACAAGTTAATAGGTTCTTATTAATCACCCGGAGAATAATCATATAACATTTGAACAAGTGGGATCACCCATCAATTTAGTACTATGTAAATTTGAGAATCACTCAGCAGTTGACACATAAATTTTCAGTGTCACCTGAAGGCATAAAACTTGATGTTGATTGACTAGAGAAGTATGTGTTCCTGATTACCAAATCTTCAGCTGAAATTTTTATTTGTCATTACTTGTTAGAGATAGACATGGAAAAAGTTGTTCTTAGTTCAATGATTTCATGGGCAAAAAACAGAACACCAATAAAACACAACAAACACAAGTTCAAGCAATATATGTTCTGGCGATGGCCTCATACTAGATTTGCATTGCTATAAAAGTCCAGCAGTGTTTGGAACTTGTGACACTTACCCAAAGCTTTTTTGAGATGTTTACATGCATCTGAATGAGAATTCCAGTAAGTTGAATGACAACGTTAATTAGCCATTTTCAAAATGACCCCACCTCATCAACCCAAAGTTTTAACTGGGGGAGAGCATTATATTCAGGAAACAAGAAATTACATCTTGGTACACTTTCAAGGTGTTTAGCCAAAGCTTATTTTGAGCAGCTTGTAAGCTCCTACATCCTATAAATTATTATAAGTTTGTTAATTATATTTAGAATAAGTTATTTAAGTATATGGATGCTAGATATTTTAAGAAGTCATTAAATGCAAACTTGTAATTCAAATAATCAAACGTAAAAGGGTTTTCAAGAGAATCCTTTTATTTCAAAACAAAAGGTTGGTGAGCAAATAAGACCTTATCCAATGACAATTTATAAGCTCCTACTATCACATTTTGGGGAGCACATAAGGTCTTCCTTAAATGACAGTCAAAGGCTTCCAAGGAGCTTATATGCTCCAAAACATCTTATGAGTTGTTCTAAGGAGCTTATAAGCAACCAAACACCATCTTTAATGGTATGGCAAAGGAAAACCTTAGGAACTGCCTTCCTCACCTTATAAGAGCTTGATGAGTCGACAGAATTGCTTTTTGGTGATACCATGTCATGTGACTGTGCTGTCTCTGTATCCCCGTCTTTCGACCAACCTTTTGACTGGTCTTTTGAAGTGCTTTTGGCCTTCCGTTTCAAGAGATTTAGTTCCCTAGCACTAGGCCTTCTGGATCTGGATGTGGGCACCATCGTTGTCACAAATTGCTGGATATTACGTGAACGTTGTGCGGAGAAATACTGAAACGCAATACCACTCCCAGGGTAACCAGGTTTTTGCTCAATAAGGTCATCATCTCTTATGACATCATTGACATCCATGAACTGCTCACAGACGTCCAAACCTGCATTTAAAAGTCTACTGCTTCAGGAAAATAAGAATATGTGGTGCTTCAAGAAAATCAATTCAGTAAACTTCTGTGTGCACATAGCATATCAACAGAAAGTGTATTTTCTTCATATAACATCTTCTGAGGTCCCGATGTCTATAAAAAGAAAACTAAGGAAATTAAAGAGTTATAACTTCAATTTTTACATCACTTAGTCAAAGAAGGAGGTCGGATGATAGGAAATAAGAAGCAGAATAGATAATGTTAGTTTGCACATCAAAAAGTGTTAGCATCAAGCTGATTTGGTTCAACACTTGCACTAAATCTTTAAGTCTGGGGTTTCTCTTAGTAACTTAGTGACAGGAAAAGATAAAAATAAAATGATAGATATCATGTTCTGCCCGAGGGACACTTTTGCAAGAATAAACCAACATACAAAATACAAAACTAGAAAGCCTTTCAGTGGAAACTAAGAATTCAACAAGTCAAAGCACAGAAAAAAGAGATCAATGTTTTGCATGATTGCATATGGCAAGGCGATCACAAATTTAGGACAAGAATATGTTACTTCTGTGGCCAGAGTTCAGCAAGTTTAAGTCAGAAATGGAATCTCCCACAAGTGAAATAGAAGATATAAAACAAAGAATCAGTACTCTTGGGTTAAAAACATCATAGGAAATGAGCTTTGAGCACACTGCTTAACCAGAACAGTACAGAAATGAGCATGGATCACATTGGATCAAATCAGCACATACTTGTGCGGTATGGATGTTAAAAGCCATAAGGGCATGTTGCTCAATAGGGATACTTTTTGTTATGATAATTTCATTCAATAGTTTGGATTATAGTAAAATTATTAGCACTGACCCAATCGACGTCTAAGATTTTGTTTCTGCCGAGCTAATCGTTCCTTGGGATTCTTGCAGTTGTCACTTGCAATATCATATTCCTGCAATTTGGTCGATGGGAAATCAACTGCCATGAAAGCTATTAATAAAAAAACTTCAATTTATATTGCTAACTAAAGCCACTTCTTATATTCAAATTAAAACCAATTAACCAAGTAATATCCACTCCATGATATCATAACAAAATACACCACAACATCTAGTTTGTTATATATCCACTCCATGATATCGATACCATGATAATCATAAACTGAACAATTTTATAAAATTCATAACATTGAGAAGCAATGTAATTAATTCATGAACTTAAAAAAAAAAAAAAGAAACAAAATTCATGACAGAAACATAAAACAGGCATTTAAAGAATATAATCCATTAGATATAAAGGATCAACCCTGAAGTTCTAAAATGATTATGAAGAAATATATTTCTCGTCTTTCAACATTCAAAAGGAATGGTGATGAAGTACCTGGCCCCCAGATGCCACCAAAGCCCCAAACTCCAACACTTTGTTAAGATCAAAACTGCAAATGCAAAACTTTAGTGACTTGAATAAAAACAGTAAGCAAAAAAAACTTGGGCTCTATGATATGGCACCACCTGCAAGATATCCAGCGTAAAAACTTTCTAAGCTATCATCTTAAAGACTAAAAGAAGCAACGGAACAAATACGAATAGCATAAATAAGGGGGGCAAAACCTTCTAAAAGAAGTGCCTGCTCCAGATCTAGAATGCAAGTTGGGCAGAGCCACCACGTCATTAAAGGAGGCAGATACCCCACCTTCCAACATCTTTGCCTCGACATAGCTAGAGAGTTCAGTCAAAGACATATGTTTGACATTATCTGCAATAGACCCTATGGCATGTGCAGCAGCCACCCTGGTATCCCACTTTTTACTACGTAGATATTGTGACACCTGCACTTCATTTGATCAGGGACAAACTGGCATGGAATTTAGAAGCCCAAAAAATATGGCCAATACTATTATGCTAAAATGACGAGTTCTGAACATGAGCAATCATAGCTGCTAATCAAACAGGCAAATAATAGAATATAAACCAAAGAAAGCCATCTAACAATGCATAATAAGAATCAAAATAATAAAAGGTGTCATCTGAAGTAATTGTTGCTCGAGTTTTCATACCCCCCGGACCATTCGAATTCACCAGCATAAACAATTTGTCTGAAAATTAACTGGGAAAATATAAGGACCAACAACTTATTGTAGCAGATGAATCCTTCAAGTCTTCTTTTTTCATTCTTATTGATGGCCTTTAAGATATGAGCTCAGTAAGTACCACTAACAATAAAACTGTTCCATAAAAAATCGATTTAACAAGCTCAGGCACCTACAGCATTGATTACGAAGGATTTTGTTCACTTTCTCAAGATTGTAAATTTTGCTCTAGTGTCAGCATAAGCAACTCCACTTAATAACTAATAATAAAGATTGAACAAAATTTTAAATTGCAAATCTATTAAAAGGTTTACATGAGATATGTTAATTGGAACCAACACAATCCCGCAACTTAATAAGTCGAGGAAAACATTTGCATATGACTGAAGAACACCTTGAACCAGCCAAATCGCAAGGCAAATAATACAATTTTACCCTATATGTTGTGTTTACTCCATACTATACACTCATTATCATATTCCAGAAAATACAAGCTTCAATAAAATGAAATGCAATAAGCAGCACAAAATAAGGGTAGGTAAGGTAATGTTATACATGGAGCATCAACAAGTAATAGTACGAAATTAAAATTGATGAAATTTCCTACTAGCCCCTCAGGAGAAAGTACCAATGCACCAACAAACACTAGCAATGCTAATCATTTTTTCACTCAGAACACGAGAATACAGAGCATAAACTAGTTTACTTTAAAATAGGTGATAATAACAATGAAATCATGTAGCAAACCATACCTTACTCAGAAGAGCATTCAGGTCCTGAGGGTGTGATTTGGCAATTTCACCTATCTGCCTCGCTGCAGAAAATCTCGTAGCCTGGGTAGAGCCCGCTTAGCATTTGTTAAGGAGAAGTCATCATTCAACATATCCCAATTACGATAATTAACAAAACAATATGAATTCATAAAGAGGAGGACAAAGGTGTCTTTTATCTAATTGATAGTTTAATTACAATCAAAGCAAAGATGGAAACATGCAAGAAATCGAAGGACAAAAGATCCTTGTTCTACTTAACATGAAGAGATCGGCATTTCAACCACAGATAGGCATATTAATAACAGAAAACTTTTGTCCTGTGGACTCTACAGCAAAAAAATATAAAGCAACTTATTACCACAAGTGTACCAAGTGCTAAAATGCTCCGTAAATTTGTACATACATGTATTTGAGTTGATAAATTAATTTCTATGATCTGTATGTGAACAGTCAAATAAAGGATACTGTCCAATAGAGTGAGCAGCCGATGAAGCCGCGATGACTGTTGAGCCATTCTCCAAAAACTTTACCAACTTGCACTCAGTTTGATGCCTCCCCAATTCCTGAAAGTAACTGGCGATCATAAACTGCCCTCAGGAATAACTTCCCAATAACCATCTCTTCTTGCATGCAACCGACAAATTAAGTGACCACCATGAACATATCCCTACAGAAAATTCAATCAAGTAACGAAGAAATGGGATTCAATCGTAGAATACAATCAATTTGTCGCCAATTCGTCAGAACAAATGGAAAATGATTCAAAAAAAGATGCGCCCAAGCACTCCGGCATTGCTTACTGAATGACGCAACAATTACGAAAAGAACAAAAGACAATATCACAATGCAGTAATTCTCGTAAAAAAAATCTAAACACCTTTCAGCTGGAAATGTTACGACAATTAAACCAAACAATCCGGATCCATTTAAGACGCATGCTAAAACAGTATGCCTTGAAATATACTCAAACATATGCATAAATTTAGATGCATACATACCTAAAATCACCAGCAAGGGATCCTGAGCGAGAAATTATTCTAAAAATCCTAAAACTAATTGTTTGGTGTGGGTGTTATAGTATGAGGAAGACGAGGGTTTCGATTCTGATAACAGCGGATGACGCTCTTTTTATAAACATAAATTGAACAACGGAAATCCCAAAATAAAATTTAAAAATATAAATTAATTAAATGGGAAAAAAAAAAAAAAAACGTAAGTCACGAACGACGGAGATGACCCGGCCCGAATTGGAGTTTGACCGACTTGTTGCGGTTTTGCCGACCCATTTAACATTTGCGAATTGTTTTGGGAATTATAAATTTCAACCAAATCTTTCATTATTTTTCTAATGACAATTGATCAATTTGTATACAAACAATCGATCGATTTTCTTGTTTACAGAAACTAGTATTTCACATGTGTATTGCACGAAATTATTATATTAAATATTATTAGAAAATATTAAATTTCGGTAAGTCTTTTTTTTGAAATAAAGAGAAATTTTATATATCACCTCGAACAATCTCGGTTAACCAATTAGGATAATCTTTCGTCCAAATGACAAGATCATCACAATTAGCACCATGAAAAGCTAAACAATGAGCAACACTATTAGCACTTCTAAGCATATGATAGATATCAACATTAAATTTTACATTCAGATCAGCCAAAGTTTTTGCCATTCCATCCGGAAGTAGGCAAGAATCTTCATCAGCTTTAATTAACTCGTTCACTTCTTCCGTAGAATCAGAATATAAAATTAGTGGCCATAACTCTTCCTGTAAACAAAGACCAATACCATAACAAGCCGCAATTAACTCCAACTCAACCACCTTGTCTGACTTCGCAACAGGTTTAGCTAGCGCTGCCTTAATCTCCCCTTTATGATTCCGTACAATCGCTCCAATTCCAAACAAACCTCGTTGAAAATCACACCGTGCATCCACATCCACTCGATAATGTCCCACCTCCGGCGCAACCCATTTCTTGTTACCCACCACATACAATAAATTATCCTCATACCCCAAAGCAGCTCGAGCCATTTTGAACCGTTTAATGTACTCCTTCGCCAGAAGTATGTTCCTTTCAGAAGCCAAATTCTCCCTGCCATGCTTTAAATCACACAAAAAAATCCACACCATCCAGGTCAGAACCACCCAAATTTCATACTCCTCCTCATCAAACATGTTCATAATTGCAATACCAATTTCCACAATAGATGCTTGTCGATATACCTTAAGCAAGCTCCAGTAGTATGTATCCCTCAATGTGTGTTTGATGTAATCACAAAAGAACAGGGAATGTGCAGTAGTCCCCCAATCCGTTTTACACCACCCACAAAGGCCTGAAGTCAGAACATGGTGGCTGCGCAGATTTAGCCCGCTCGGAATAAAATCATGAAACACTCTCCAAAGAAAAATCTTAATTTTTTGGGGTATATGTCTAGACCAAATCAACTTATTCCAAATACTATCCTTTCTCCCTTGCTGGTTAGGAGGTGGCTCATAATAACCAATATCGGCAAGATAAGCAGATTTGACAGTGTATCGACCTGCTTCTGAAAATTTCCAAAATATTTTATCCTTAACATGAATATTCACCGGTGTTCTCAAAATTGCCTCAGCTCCCACAGGTAAAAAGAATTTTCCAATCTGAACATTATTCCAGTTGCCATTCACATCAATAAATTCACTCACCAATGATCCAGTTAAATCCATAACCTTTGATGGGGGGATACCACTAGAGAAGTCTGTGACGTAAGCATCATCAAAAGCTTTAATTGAGCGACCATTTCCGATCCTCCATCTTCCTCCCATTTTAGCCAATGAACGTCCCCATAGCAATGATCTCCAAAGATAAGAGATATTCCCACTTGACTTAGCCCCCATAATTGTGGTGTTCAGAAAGTATCTCGATTTAAGAACCTTGCTAACCAACAACTCTGGTTTTGTCCAAATTCGCCAAACTTGTTTAGCAATTAATGCCCTGTTAAAACTCTCAAAACTGCGAAAACCCAGACCTCCTCGTTCCTAAGGAAATTTTGGTAAGTCTTAAGAGACCACTAAATCTATTGAAATACTAAATTTATTTTAATATGTCGTGGTATCATATTACAAAGAGTGCAACTATATCGTAATTTAATTCAGAATTTTTTTCTTATTCTTCCAGTTTATTTGTCTTGATTTCGAAACGTATTTGAAAAGTACTTGGATTCTACGATAAACATATTCTATTTTATACTTTCTTTAAATCACTTTTATAAATTAACTTTAAATTATTTTTTAATTTTCTCCTCATCTCGATAGTGCTCATTATTTCTTGATCACTTTGCTGGTCCCGAAATCAGAGTGCTAAACTGTGCAGCGGAAGGTTTGTCTATGCAGCGGAAGTATTAAAAGACAGTTGCACTGGTTCGGATAAACAGAGTATAGTCAGTTTAGTGTAGAAGACTTAAGCTTAGGTCTCAGTTTTTGTTAAGTCAATTTCACATCATATACTCTTCAATACTTAGACAAGTATTGAAGGTTTCAAAAGTCAGTTTCTGAAACAGAAAAATAGAGCAAGTATGAAAGTAAAGCAGTAAACAACACACAAGATTTATAGTGGTTCAGATCTCAATATCCTACATCCACTCATCAGACCCAAGGTCTGGATAATTCACTAAGTAAATACAAGCCTCCTTACGATCTATACACAGCCCGTTGACGCCTCCGTCCTTCGGTCAGTTGTGGCACTCACCTAGGAACTCCTTGCAGACTCAGTCTTCAGGTTGAAGTGAGGACGGCACCCCGCAGCCTTCTTCCCGGTGGTTGGATATTTACGGTTCTTTCGAGAACTCAGGTGGTTGGATGTTTACTGTTCTTCCCAGAACGATTCAAGTAACGTAGAATGCTCTTCTCTAAGTTTAGATAGATCTTCACTTACTGATTTCGATTATTGGATCTCCTCAGTCAGTTTTGAAACTTTCAGTTTCAGTGAAACATTTTCACAATAAAATTTAGCAAATTATCTATTTAAAGCTTCAAGAATAACATCTTCTGAATCTGAGCAATAAGATTCAAAGTTGTCTTCTATGCATGCTATATGAATAGAAACTAAATTAGGAATGTGTACCGTAGTAGTAGACTCTGTTTCAGTTTCTTTCTCTTCTCCGAGTTTTGCCATCAACACCAGGAAGGCTTCCTCCACGGCCTCATCGCCTGATGTGTAGTAGCCATCATCATTGTCTGAGATGTCTGGCACCTCAGTTCTGGAAAGCATGACCTTTGCAACTGCTCTGGAGGCTTTCTTCTCGAACACCCTCGTCAAGCGTTCTCTTTCCTCATTGGAAACCAATGGGCACTCATACTTGAGGTGGTCTGGAGAGTTGCACTTAAAGCAAGCTTTGGGAGGTCTTTCGCTGAACTTCAGTTCACTAGGTTGTGAACCTTCCTTCTTGGCTTTGGCTTTCTCAAGAAGTCTTGTCAGCTTCCTCATTTGCTCCTCAAGCTCTTCAATTTAGCTCTCTTCTTCCTTCTTCTGATAGGAAGGTGTGAGTGTTGACTTTGATGAAAACGTCTGTCCGGAAGATCTGTCCTTATCCTTTTTCTTGTCTTGGTTTGAAGAGTCCACATCTTTTGGCTTTGAAGTAGCAGCAGAGGTCGAAGGTCTAGCTTGCATGGCAAAGCTCTTGGCCATGATCATTAGTTCTATCTCCTGTTCTCTGGCTTGCTTCATGCATTCCAACTGCAATCTCATCTATTCATCTCGCCTCTCCAGCAACTGCAACTGCAACTTCACTTGTTCATCTCTCATTTCTTCCCCCTTTTTGACAAAATCAAAATTTGAGACCATGGATGACTAGATTTGCTGGTTCATCTCCTGTCTCATAACATCAAGGGTTAGAGAGGGTGCTGCCACAGAGATGGGATTGGGAGACATTGTTTCTTCAGAAGCAATGAGTGCTCTTGAGTCTCCGCCGGTTTGGCTCTGAGATGTAGCAGTGTACAACTCTGGTTGTTGATGGGCAGTTTGGGCTACTTCCTCTTCCTCTTTTTGTTTGGCTGCTGCTACTTCTGCATCATTTCTTGCCTTCTCAACAGCGGTCTCTTCTTCTCTTCTTTTTACTTCAGCAGTTGCTGCTTCTTCCTCTTTCTTTCTCACTTCAGTTGTTGTTTCTTGCTTCCTTTTCAGCTCAACACCTGTTTCTTCTTCTGTTCTTTTTAGAGCAACTTCTTCCTCTTCTTTTTGTTTCAGCTCAGTTACATCTATTCTCTTTCTCTCAGCTTCCTGATCCAATCTCTGCAATTCTGCTTCCTCTTTTAGTGCTCGTAGAACTTTCTTCTCAGAATATGTTTTCACACATTGGCAATGGTGTAGGAATTTGAGTTGTAGAAAGAAATTGGACAGTGCTCGCTTGCAGACAAGCTCCAGTGCTCTCTCAGCAGTTGTTGCAAGAGTTACTTCGTGAGAAAGTTGGATCACCTGAGCTAAGGCCTCTTCATCTTCTTTCCTCAGCCTCTCTTCCTTTTCTCTTCTCAATCTCTCAAGCTCTTTTGCTTTTGCTTCTTCAAGCTCCAAGAGGTTCTCTTGGAACTCTTCGACTTTTGCATTTAGTTTCAGTTGAAGAACCTGGAACTTTAGAAGACCAGCATGATTTTCATCAATCATGTGCAAAATGTATTCCAGAAAAGTTTCTTCGTGTTCTGCTGTGGCAGTTTCTGGAAGTCGCAGTGCTTCAGCAACAATTTCTTCAAGTGGTTGTTGCGTGACAGTTTCTTGCATGGGCAGTTCTTGCGCCGATAGTTTCTTTGACTGGCAGTTCTGGCACTGTTGTTGCTGTCTCCAAGATGGGCTGGGAAATCTACAAGTCTTTTTCTGGTTGAGTATTGTGAGCAAGGTCACCTAAGTTGCTGGAAGATTCTGATGGGGTGAAGGGCTCTCGAAGAGGAGAATCTGACCTTGGATTTTTACTCTCCTCTGAGTTTGTTGGGTCTCGAGTATCCCAGGTGTTCACCTGCTATTCCTCAACAGTCTGATTGCCCTTTTTATGCCTGCTCGATTCTTGCTCTGAGATGTTCTCAAGCACCAACTCCCTTTTCTTCTTCTTCTTCTTTGCATGTTCTTCTCGGTTCTTTATTAGAGTCCCTTTCTTCTTGCCTGGAGCTGATGAAGCAGTTCCCTCATGTGTCTTCTTTCATTTGGTGGGTGACGAACTGGACACTTCATCAACGTCTACCACCATGTGATCAACATCATCCCTCTTGGGATTCTCATCACCATCACCATCGTCGTTTTCACCTTCTGTGAAACGGTATAATGGATTTCTTTAGGGGATAAAGTCGGATGGCAAAATATCTTCCCCCTCATCACGAAGACCTATCAGTTTCTCAATGAGATAATTGACTTTCAGTCCGAATCCAACATCGGACTTGAATTTTTGGGTTTCTCTGATGCTTTTATTCTTTTTGGCATTCTCCAAAAGTCGGCCAAAAATGTATTCCGCCCAGTTTCCTCCTGGGCCATCATCCAAAACCATCATCACAGAATACTTTGGTTGGCTCAGTTCGGAGAACGATCCAGCTCCACAGTAGAGCATGCGAAGGGCTATCTTGCTTAGAGTTTTGTAAAAGGGCTTCAGGTCGGAAACCCTTGTGGCAACTTTAAAACCTTCTTTGGGATCTGCCTTCTTCCATTCCTTCCAGTGCATCTTCATTGTTGTCTCTTAATTGTTGTCCAAATAACTGGCGATATGGACACCCATCTTGGGGAGATGAAGAAAGTTAGCAACAAGATCTGCATTTACAAGAATTAGAACCTTGTTCAACTTTGTCTTGATGAATCTACCATCCTGGTCGACAATTGCATTTTCATAGAACTCTGCGACACGATGGGATTTAAAATGTCGTGGATGCGCCTCCAGAAATTTTAGCAATTTATCTTTCCTCAGCTTTTCATAAAGCTCTTTGTAGGAGGTTAGGGACTCAATATCCCTTAAGTTCAGAATCTTCTCTTTTACGAATTGTCCCGCTCAAATTTGCTTGTTGGTGAGGTCGTAGGAATCCACAATATTGTTGGAAAGGCGTGTTAATTTGGCATGAGGGATGTTTTCATTGAGAATGCCTCTGTCGGGATTTTCAGATGAGCTGGTACCTTCGCCTAATTGAGTCTTCTTTCTACCCATAATCGATTGGAAACAATGTGGGTGATTGAGGGTTTCAAGAGTTGCGAAATCTTGAATATGAGAGAGGTATTTGCATAAATCAAATGAGGAAGATGATGATTAATAGGGTTTAAGAGGGTTTTGATCCATCAAGATCCACGGTTGTGATGAGAATCGCTTTATGCGATCAACGGCTCCAGAGAAGACTAACGTAGGTAGCGCCTGTACCTATTCAATCAGTGGCGTGCGAGGAGCGCGTGGGTGCAACAACGTGGCTCCTCATAATTTGCCATGACTCTGGTCTGCATTAAATGCGGCTTTTAGCCGACGACTCTTGAAAAATCAAAGCTTCGCGCCTTTGATCATCCAGTTTCCCTATCTTACTGTTGTTGCTAACTGTTTGGGTCAGTTCGCAACTGTCACTTGTCGAAGAACTAAACAGCTTCCAGTTAGGAACTGTCTTCTATATTTCAGTTAGAAACTGAGTCCCTTTGTAGTTTCTTCACGCAGTTTCGTAAACACTCAGTTCCTGAACTCCTTCCTTAGGAATTAATGCGAAGTTTGAGACCGTACATCCATGTTTGACTAATCACTGACTCTACACTCTTAGCCTTCAGACTTCTTTGACCACATGTCCATTCAGGAATGGTTCGACGCAGTAGTCGGCATTGAATGTTGACTCATCAGCTTCTGACTCTGAACTCTGAAGATTCGTGTCCTTCATTAAATTAACTTGGTACCCTATCGATTGACGCACTAAAAATCGCCTATAAATACCCCTTCTGCGATCATATGGGAATGCACACAACCCATCATCTTCTAGATAAAGATAACTCAAATCCACTTTATCCAAGAATCATGACTTCTCCATCTAACATCACCATTGTGAGGAACAAAATCCTCAACCCACATAACTTGATGGTGCAGTATTAGGAAAGTCCACGGGTCCTTAACTCGGTGATGGGGGGTCTGAGGACAAACGGCCTTGAGTTGTTTGTGATCAGAAAGCCTTTCTCCTTCCATGGAGATATGCTGAGGGTGTTGGTCAACGACTGCTATGTTACGAAGGATAATGAGATCCATGGAGACATCAACGACTACGAATTATGTTGGTCTCCGAAATACTTTTCCGTCATCTTTGGACTTCCTCATGGTAGCATGCCCGTCATAGACTATCTCAAGGAGGATACGGCGCCAGAGTGGTATGCATGGCAGAGGTGGAGAGATTAGAACATTGGTTTCCATCTGACGGCCTCGTTGAGGTTCTTGATGCCTCGATATCGTTTAACTTTCAATATCATCAATCAGATGGTCGTCGGTAACTCACTGTTGGACACGGACTTCTCACCGTCGGTTTGGAAGGCTATGATGACCTTTGTAGATCAAGAGGAGGTCGACTGGGCTTCATTTGTCTTTGACCGAGTGCGATACGCCTTTGAGAATCTGCCTGCTATCCCCGTTCCTTACGGGATGCAACTGAGCTCGCTTTTGGAGCAGCAGATTCTGACTTTTGTCTGAGGCTGGTCCAACATTGAGGACTACGACTTCTTTCCACCGAGGCATCGTCCTTCCTGCTAAAAAAACCTGAACTCTTTTTAAGAATTTCCTTGTAATTTCTCCTTTTTTTGTTTGGATGATGTATTCCCCCTCCTTGATATTAATGAATGGATATTGTTTTCCAGTTGACTTCAATATTTAGCAAATTGTTCTCCAAATAATGCAACTGACTTAACTAATAAGCCAAACAGTTTTACATGCCCAGTTTAACAGAATTGCTCCGATCAGTTCTCATCTCTTTCCTTCGAGATTTCATCAAACTCCAGAAGACCTAGTTTGATGCACAACTCTTTGAAACGAGCCTCAGGTAGCGGTTTAGTGAAAATATCCGCTAGTTGGTCCTATGTCCTTATATATTCCACCGAGATATCTTCTTTCTCAACATGATCTCGAATGAAATGATGACGAACATCAATGTGCTTCGTCCTGAATTGTAGAACTGGATTCTTCAAAATGCATAATGCACTATTGTTGTCGCAGTAAATAGGTACACATCCAGTTTATATCCCATAATCCTTAAGCTGCTGCTTTATCCAAAGCACTTGAGCACAACAGCTGGCAGCTGCTACATATTCAACCTCAGTGGTTGACATAGCCACCGAATGCTGCTTCTTGTTGAACCAGCTGATCAGTTTGTGACCTAAAAACTGACAGGTTCCACTTGTTCTCTTTCGATCAATTCTGCAGCCTCTAAAATCTGAATTCGAGAATCCATTCAGCATGATTCCATCAGTTTTAAGATACCAAATACCTAAAGACTTAGTCTTCTTGGGATATCTCACGATCCTCTTAGCTGCTTCCATGTGGGACTTCTTAGGATTCACCTGGAATCTTGCGCACACTCCCACAACATAAGATATATCGGGTCTGCTGGCAGTTAGATACAGTAGTGACCCAATAATCTCTCGATAAGCAGTCGGATCGATAGTTTCTCCTTCTTTATCAAGGGTGATCTGAGAACTGGTGCTCATAGGAATTCTCAAGGACTTTGTCTTCTCCGGACAGAATTTGTTGATCAAATCTTGAGTATACTTCTTCTGACTAATGAGAATCCCTTCATCTGATTGATCAACTTGCAATCCAAGGAAATATGTCATCTTGCCCATCATACTCATTTGAAATTTGTTCTGCATCAACTGGGCAAATTTCTCACATAGCTTGGTGTTTTGCTTCCGAAGATAATGTCGTCTACATAGATTTGAACAAGCAAGATGACTCTCCATCCTTTATTTTGAACAGGGTTCGATCGATTGCACCATTTTCAAATCCATTCTAGAGCAGAAACTGGGAGAGAGTTTCATACAATGCTCTAGGTGCTTGCTTCAATCCATACAAGGCTTTCCTTAGCTTGTAGACTTGGTTTCCTTGCTCGAAACCTGGGGGTTGTTCGACGTAGACCTCTTCTTTTAATTCCCCATTGAGGAAGGCACTCTTCACATCCATTTAAAGGACTGTGAAGTTGTGATAAGCTGCATACGCCAGGAACAGACGAATAGCTTCCAGTCTAGCAACTGGTGCAAACGTCTCATCGAAGTCTATCCCTCCGCATTGTGCGTACCCCTTGGCAACCAATCTTGCTTTGTTCCGAACGATGGTACTGGTCTCGTCTCTTTTGTTCTTGAAGACCCACTTGGTACCGATCAAGGATTGATGTGTAGGTCTGTCCACTAGATGCCACACATTGTTACGAGTGAACTCTACTAGTTCCTCTTGCATCGCATTAATCCAATCCGTTTATTGAAGAGCTTCAACAATCTTCACAGGTTCGACTTGAGATATGAAGCAAAACATCAATGCAGTGCCCTGTCTGGTTCGAACAGGATTCCCAATATCATCCAGGATGGCTTCAAAGGGATGATCTCTTAGCCAACTAGGCTTCTTCACAGTTACGGCTTCAGCGGGAGCAACTGGAGTCTCAGAAACTGCTGGAGGTTCCTGATGAGATGGTCCACCTCTTTGTTCTGGAATTGGTTCACCTCCTTGTTCTGGAACTGGATTCTGAGCAGCAGCTGGATTCGAAACTGCAACTGGATCGTCAGTTGGAGTTGCTTCCTCAGCGGCCTCAAGGTTGACTTCCTTGGTATCAGGTTGCTCTTCTTCCAAAATTGTTGCGTTGACATCATTGGCCCTCTCGACTGTTTGGGGTTCAGTCGAGGCAACTGGAGTCTCAGGATCATCATTCATAGATCTAGTCAGAGGAACTGTTTGATTGTGATCAAGATTAGTTTTAGGTTCCTCATTGACATCCTTGATCTCATGATTTTTCAGACCTAGTTCTTGAAGTGTCTTGCGCACTAGAGTAGCTTCATAAAAAACAACATGACATGTTATTTCCACAAGCTGGGTTGTCTTATTGAATACCCTATATCCCTTATATGAATGATGTCCATAACCAAGGAACACACCTTCATCAGCCTTAGGGCTGAAGGTATTCAATTTGGACTTCCCATTGTTGTGAATATAACACGGAGAACCGAATGCACGAATATGAGCTATAGAAGGCTTACGACCATTGTAGATTTCATAGGGAGTCTTGTGCATCCGCATGTTGAATGCACTTCGATTCTGCGTGTAGCAAGCTATCATCAAGGCTTCCCCCCAAAATCTTTTTCTAAGGTCGGTCTCGGCCAGCATGGTCTTCACTGCTTCTTTGAGTATTCTATTCCTCCACTCAACAAGGCCATTTTGTTGGGGAGTTCTTGGAGTTAACTTCTCATGCCCGATCCCAATTTCAGTGCAGATATCCATGAGGGGTCCATTGCAAAACTCTGCTCCATTATCGAACCTTATCCTCTTAACTGTCAGCCCTTTGTCATTCTAAAGACGGGTAATCAGTTCTGGCAGCTGAATTTTGACTTCATCTTTGGACTTGAGCAGCACCACCCACGTATATCTTGAGTAGTCATCAAAAACTACTAATGTATACTTTTTTCCTCCAATTGTGGCCGGAGTAACTGGACCAAACAAATCCATGTGGAGCAGTTCTAAGATCTGGACCGTGCTTGTTGTAACCGACCTGTTCTTAAACGAGGCTCTTGTTTGTTTCCCGACCTGGCAAGCTTTACAGACTCCTTCCTTTTGGAACTTCTTATGTGGCAGTCCTTTAACTAAATTATGCTTTGCTAGATGTTTGATCGAGTTGAAGTTCAGGTGACTTAATCTTTTGTGCTACAACCAGTTTACTCCATCTGAGGAACTGTGCGCCAGGAGGCAGGTTCCTTCTTCTCCACTGGACCAGTCTACTACGTAAATACCTCCTTTTCTGATTCATCTGATCTTGGTCTCTTTGGTCAGCTTATCTATGATGTGGCACTCTGATTCTTTAAAACTGACAACGTAGCCACTCTCGCTCAACTGGCTTATGCTTAGAAGATTGTGCTTCAGGTTGGTAACTAAGTACACGTTTTGAATGATGATTCCATTGTGCTCCACGTATCATTTTCCAACTACTCGACCCTTTGCCTTGTTCCCAAAAATGACATGTGTGCGTAGCACCCGCTATCCAAGATCCATGATCTTGCTTTCTTCTGAGAACTTTGTCCCAGCAAGACAAAAAATTTCATTTAGGTCCCCGTATCCTTTCAGGTCCTGCAAAGTCAGTTTTCTAGATCCATCCTTTTGGTATGCAGACCTGTTTCACTCTTACAGTTCGTGAAACTGAATCACTCTTTATTGATTGGTTAACCTTTCTTCTAAAATAATGTATGTTGTTTGAATGCATGTTAGGAAAGGTTGTGGTGTGTGAACTCTTTCTGAAACTGTTGTTCCTGAAAGAGTCTCGGGAGACAGTTCTCGGGTGTTTAGCCATCATAGTCTTAGAATGACAAAGTTGTTTGACTCAGGCCTCGAATGGGTGTTCCTCTAATTCGGATAACTGTTATGATAAGACTAAGTTTTATCATAACCTCTCGGATTTATGCCCGATTGTCGAACTGACTTCCTTGCAACATTCACATGTTGCTTAGTCGTTCTTGTTGGTAAAACTGGATTCCTTGTATATGGAACATTACGCTTATCCAGTTTTGTAGAAAAGTTAGTTTTCCTCTCGACAGTTGGTTTATACAGTTTATGAACTGTATTGATTCCTTGTCGAGGTGCCAGTTTCGGGTAAGTTTTTGACCAACATTTGGCCTTTTCTTTTTGCTTAACTGGCTCTTTGGATTTGACTTTTCCTTTCTCCAACATAATGCTTGAACTAAGTTTGGCTTTGACAAAGACTAAAAATATTTTCTTAGTTCTTGAAGTAGATGCATGTTCAGTCAAAATCTTTTCCTTTTGGTGCTCCAAAAATCCAATTCCGTATTTATCGGATGATTGTTTTTGAGCATTCAAAATTTCTTTTAATTTTCTTGAGCTCTTTTTGAAAGTACATTCACATTTAACAGGCTTAGTGTTCTTCAAGGAATCACACTCTTTTGAAATATTTTCTAAATCTTTAAGGAGTTTTGAGTGTTCTTCCTTGACTTTCTCAAAATCCTCACTGATTGACCTCGTCTTTGTGACTTCATTGGTCAAAACTGAAATCTCTGATTTCAGTGAGGCATTTTTACTAACTAATGCATCCTTAATCTCATGAAGTTTTTCTACCTCTTTAATAATATTTTCAAGAGAAACATCTTCTGAATTTGAGTGATAAAATTCAGAGTCTTCTTCAAAGCATGTAGATGCAAGAGATGAGGGTAGTTGAGTTGTTACCACTATTTTGCAGTTTGAAGCGTTGTCTTCTTCATTGGTAACATCTCCATCAATAGCTTCCATGAAGGCAAGGAGTGCTTCCTCATCATTCTCATCCTCAGACGTGTAATAGCCATCATCATGGTCTGTGATAAGCTCATAATTATACTCACTTATCTATTTTTTTCTCCATTGTTTCAAGTACATTTTGTTATGTTTTTCCTTATTTCTGTGCATGAGTCTACTTTAGAGGGTGTTATGCCTTTGATGGGTAATTTTTGCAGGTTTTAGGCCAAATTCATTGGAAACTCGTACCGAAGGCAGATGATGTTCAAAGGAACAGTTACGAATTCTTCCACACGTGGAATCCGAGCTAATGGAGCATGAAAATAGAAAGATCTTTGAATTATCTTTCCAATGCAACTGGAATCGGGTCAATCGGAGTTCGGGAGCAAAAGTTATGGCCAAAACCGTGAGGCTGCGCAGAAGGGGATCGACGCGTGCATTCCTGTCGATCGACAGGATTTGTGTCGATCGAAACAGAGACCCAAGTTGAATTTCAACCTGGATTTCGACTGGATGGTCGATCGACACGGAGGCCCGAAAAGGCTGTTTTGGCCTGTTTTGGCAGTTTTTGCTATTTTCACCAATACTCAAATTAGGTCTTTAACCCCCTCTATAAATATGAACTCTTAGGCACGAATTTCAGACTTCCTTTATGCATTACTACACTTAGAATAATTGAGCTTTGGTGTTTTTACAAGACATTCAAGGTTCCTCTTTATTTGTAAGTTCTTTAATAATATGTTTGCTTTAATTCTAGTCATTTTTTGTGGCTAGAACCCTAAACAGGTTCTAGGGTTATGATTTATCTTTTCTGATGCATGTTTATTGAAATTGACTCATATGGAATAGTTTAATTCTCTGATTTAATTTTATAATCTAGATTAAAAGAAGGACCGAGAGGTGAATTGAGATCTAGGTTTATAGTTAATAATTGATGGATCAAAAGATGAAAATTATTGATAAGAAGAGAGAATTAATTGTGTTTGTTTTCTGTCTCAAAAGGAAGAAACTTACATAGGAATAATTAGATAATTATGAGATTGATTAATTTGGTGTTCTTGAGACCGAGAGGAGATAGTCACTAATTAATAATCTAGGATTTAAATTGCCGGACCAAGGAATTTAATCCATCAAAATCTATGTTTTCTCCATTGCTGAGTTGATTGAGATTGCATGTTGATGATAAGATTATCTGCCCTAGGATCTGTGTTTCTCTTTAATTGTTTCAAAACCTTTATTTTATTGCACTGTCTTCTTTAATTTTCAAAAACAAAACTCCTATTCCAATTCCCTCAAACTTTTATGTTCTAAAAATTGTGGCTAGTACTTTGGATAGTTCGTTGCACAGTCCCTGTGGGATCGACCACCTCAGGGTGTAAAAAAATATTATTTGCTCGCTGCTTTCTACAGTTATCAAATTGGCGCCGCTGCCGGGGACTTGTCATATCATCTAATTATTAGTTTACTTTTAGTTCTGATGGTTTGAGGCTGTATTTTATTTTAATTTTGTTTTTATTGGTTTTGATGTTTTTAATTTCGCATTTAATTTGTTGATTTTGGTTTTTGGTGTTTGATTTTCGTGTTTGTTCCTGTTCAGTTTTTTTGGTTTTCGGCCTCTGTCTCGACCGACAGATTCTCTGTCGATCGAAACAGGCGCAGAAAACACCTGTGTCGATCGACACAATTCTGATTTCCTATTTTTCTTTGTTTTTGGTTGCAGGTTTATGAACACAAGGGCCCAGGGCAAGCCACTCGAGATTTTTGACCCAGAAATCGAGGCCACTGTCAGAAAAAAAGAAGGGAAAAGCCAAACAAACCATTGACACCGCCATGGATGAGATGCCACCTTTGGAGGATCCCGACACACAGCTCATTACTCAAGAGAGTGCCACCTTACTTGTCCAAGAAGTCACTCAGATGAAGGACATCATCAAGCAACTCATGGCAGAAAGGGAAGCTGACAGGCATGAGGCCAAAAGAAGAGAGAGAGAAAGGCGCCGCACAGATGACTCTGATGATGAGGACCCCAACGCGATGGCCAAGAAGTACAGACCACAGCCCGGGAATGAGGGATTTGTTATTGGTATCACCGCCAATAACTTTGAACTCAAGACCGGCTTGATTCAGATGGTTCAGCAGAACCAATTTGGGGGCCGAGCAATGGAGGATCCGTACACCCATCTCAGGATGTTCGTGGAGGTGTGTGATACCATCAAGCAAGGAGGAGTCACCCAGGATGTGATCCGTCTGCACTTGTTTCCCTTCTCACTTCGGGATCAGGCTAGGACGTGGTTTACAGCCTTGGACTGCAGCAACATTCGTACATGGGCCGATCTCAGAGCCGAGTTCCTCGCCGCCTTCTTCCCACCTTCAGTCATCATTCAGAAAAAGATGGAGATCTTGCAATTCCATCAGAGGATGGATGAAACTCTCTTTGAGGCATGGACCAGGTTCAATGAGCTACTGAGGAGTTGCCCGGGCCATGGAGTTGTTACTGAGGAGCAGGCCCACATCTTCTAAAGAGGACTGACTATGGAGAGCCAGAAGTCGGTGGACTATGCAGCCGGTGGATCATTGATGAGCAAGTCACCAGAAAAGGCTCTGAAGCTGTTCAAAAAGATGGCCCTACATGATCAACAATGGGGGAATCCAAGGAGGCCCTAGATCCGAGCTGTTGAGGCAAAGGAGGATGATGCATTGAAGAAAGAGGTTGAGAAGCTAAAGGGGGAAGTTGAAAAACTAACTACTTCTGCTTCTGTTTCTGTTGCACAGGTTGATCTTATCGCCGACGTGAACTACATGAATCGTGGTGGCTACCAGAATCAGTACCGGCAAGGGGGATACCAACACTACCATTCTAGACCTCATCCAGGTTTCTCCTACTCTCAGCCTGAAGCTGCCGAACAACCACCTCCTGATTTTGATGTGCAGAATGGCGAGATTGTGGAGAAAAAGAAGGAGAGCCTTGACGAGGTGCTCAAGAACTTCATCAAAGCCTCATATTACAGAATGGGGAAAATCGAGAAAGAAGTGGAAGGAGTTAATACCAAGGTGGATCTGCTCGGCAAGCACGCCAAGATCATTGAAACTCAAATGAGCCAAATTGCTACCACTATCGGGATGAAACATACTCCAGGAAAGCTGCCCAGCACCATCGAGACAAATCCCAAGAACCAAAAAGATTGCAAAGCTGTGAAGCTGAGGTCCGAAAAGAGTTACAAAGGTCCGAGCATGCCCCAAAGCAAGTTTGGGGGGAGAAAAGAAGCAGACCCAACAGAGCTGGCCTCTGTTTTGATCGACATGATTCCTGTCGATCAACACAGAAACCCAGAAGAGGGAGTCGACACAGATTCAGAGGAGGAGATTGACAGAACTGCAGAGGGTATGTCGATCGACACACCCCCTGTCGACCGATAGGCAACCTAAAATCAAGGCCAGTCGACACAACAGCATGCCCAGCAGTATTCCTCCACTTCCAAGGCTACCAAGACACCTCCGATGCCGTTTCCTTAGAGATTCACCAAGTAGAAGGAGGATTCCAAGTTCTCACGCTTTGTCGAGAACTTGAAGAAGGTAAGTATTAATCTTCCACTAATTGAAGCTCTTTTTGAAATTCCAGGTTACATGAAATATCTTCGGAAGCTGATGAGCGAGAAGAAACACTTTGTGGAGAATGCAACAGTGAAGCTTCATGAGCAGTGCAGCATGGTCCTACAAAAGAAACTTCTAGTCAAGAGAAGTGATCCAGGCTGTTTCACCATCCCAGTTGAGATTGGGGGGTTCAAGTCTGAGAAGGTGTTGTGCGACACTGGTGCCAGTATCAACCTGATGCCCTTCTCTATCTTCCAGCACCTCAAGATTAGAGAGTTGAGGCCGACCACTATCACCTTGCAGATGGCAGACCGATTTGTGTCTCGCCCCAAAGGTATAATTGAAGATGTACTTATTCGTGTAGGTCATCTTATCTTTCCTGCATATTTTGTGGTCCTTGACATGAAGGAAGATGGGAACACACCCCTCATCTTGGGAAGGGAATTCCTAGACACTAGTGCTGCTCTGATTGATTGTCGTGGTGGAGAGATCACGCTTCGAGCAAATGAGGAAAGGATCACATTCAAGCTCGACACAAGCCGACAACAATCCGAATGCTTCAGAATCACATCCAGAGAGGAAGCAATGAGGAAGAAGAAGAAGAAGCAAGGAAGAAGTTCAAAGAAGACCAAGCCGCTCAAAGATGGGAGCGAGGGAATGAGTCGGCAAAATTGTCAATTACACCGTCTCTTCCCGAGCTCACTGCTGTCATCCAAGATTGGTGGGTCAATATGGTGGATTCTTATGGTAGGAGAGTGCGAACTAGCTCAACTTGGTTCTGAAAAGAGGTATCGTCGAGCTGCGACGTTAACTAAAGCACTTGTTGGGAGGTAACCCAATTTTTACATGCTTTCTTTTCAAAATTCCCATTGTTTCTTTACAATTTTTCGTTTTTATTTTCGTTGGTGTGTTTAACTTTAGTTTCAAATTTCTATTTTGCATTTATTATAGCTTATTTCCAAAAAAAAAAATCGAACAGGAGGAATGCCTCTGTTTCGATCGACAGGATCCCTGTCGATCGACGTAGAGGGTTCAGTGCGGAGAACTCTTAGATCGACAGCCACAGAAGTCGACAGAAGGCTCTGTGTTGATCGACAGGCCCCCTGTCGATCGACACAGAGTGCTAGCAGCCCCAAACCTCCGTTTCGACGAGCTGATTTCTCCGGTGGATAAAAAGGTCGATGTCTGAGATCGACAGTCAGGTACCGTTCTTCTTCTTATCTGATTTTCAAACTTTTTCTTACTCTCCGAGTTCGAAATAAGTTTGGGGGGATGTGGACAAGAAGTTGAACCTTTATCCCTTATCTTTATTCGCTTTTCTGTTTTATTTGTTTTACTTGCTTCATTTGGTTTGTTTAAATTTTTTCAAATAAAAAAAATATAGATATTATGTGAGGAAAATCTTTAAGTAATTAAACCCTCTAGCATTATATGCAATGTTTGGAATCGATCTTTGATTAGTTGAGTTGATTTTGATTGTGGTTGATTTGCCCATGAATATAGAATACCGCATGATAGGGTCTAATTGAAACTTACACTTGCATGATGTTTGAGTGGATTGAAATTGACTAAGGAAGATTTTTTTAACCCAAGTGAGTTTTTGAGCCTTTATTTGTTCATGAGAGATTCGCATGTATGTTTTCGTTTCTCTAGAACTTGCTTTTGTTTTGTTTTGAGACTGCATAGTGTGCACAAGGATAGAAAATGATCTTTGGCCATCTTTGTTAGCCAAATTATCCTAAACACTGACCCTTGTTATATTTTATCCCTAGATTAGCCCCTTTGAGCCTGTTACTTTTTCTTTCTTGGTCTATGAGTTAAGAAAAACATTGTAGTTCTATTTTGTCTATGAGATAGTGCTATGAAAAAGGTGAATTGTATCCTGTCTATAGGATTTTGTTGAAAGAAGGATTATTGTTATAAGTGGATGGGAAAATTTTTAGATTGGTGAGCAAAAGAAGGTTGGGCTCTAAAAAAAAAAAAGTTGTGTCCTTATAAGCTCAAATCATTAAATAAAATTTTTAAGAGCATAAAAGGACGAGAAAAAAATGAGCTTTGATTTGTGTTGAAAAATTTAAGGAGAAGGGTAGATGTTTATAAGATGGTAGTTAGATTGATTGAGGGTGTACAACTTGATTGATTTAGTCACTTGGCCATATTTCCCTACCTTTCACAAAAAGCCTTCATTACAACCTTATCAAAGTCCTTTATGATTCTTGAATTGTGTGCACATATAAGCAGTGGAGATTTTAGAACTCTTGCAAGCCTATGGTAGAAATTTCTTCATACATGTTGTGAGTGCTTTCATTTGAAACCAAAACACTTGTGTGATGAGCGACACTTTCCTGTGGGTCTTCTGAAGTTGATGAATATCTTATCTCTTTCAATTGCTTGTGTGATGTGGATTGATGAACCTTGATTGTGATGAATCTTGTGAGGCATTTCACTTTCAGCTGCTTGAGAATTCTTTTCTTCTTTTCTTCGATTGAGGACAATCTAATATTCAAGTTTGGGGGGTTTGATAAGCTCATAATTATACTCACTTATCTATATTTTTCTCCATTGTTTCAAGTACATTTTGTTATATTTTTACTTATTTCCGTGCATGAGTCTACTTTAGAGGGTGTTATGCCTTTGATGGGTAATTTTTGCAGGTTTTAGGCCAAATTCATTGGAAACTCGTACCGAAGGCAGATGATGTTCAAAGGAACAGTCCCGAATTCTTCCACACATGGAATCAGAGCTAATGGAGCATGGAAATATAAGTATCTTTGAATTAGCTTTCCAAAGCAACTAGAATCGGGTCAATCGGAGTTCGAGAGCAAAAGTTATGGCGAAAACCGTGAGACTGTGCAGAAGAGGATCGACCTGTGCATTCCTGTCGATCCACAGGATTTGTGTCGATCGAAACAGAGACCCAACTTGAAGATTTGACTGGATGGTTGTGTCCATCGACAGCCGGTCGATCGACACGGAGGCCCGAAAAGGCTGTTTTGGGCCTGTTTTGGCAGTTTTTACTATTTTTACCCAATACTCAAATTAGATCTTTCCCCTTGCCTCTATAAATATGAACTCTTAGGCACGAATTTCAGACTTCCTTTATGCATTATTACACTTAGAATAATTGAGCTTTGGAGTTTTTACAAGACATTCAAGGTTCCTCTTTATTTGTAAGTTCTTTAATAATATGTTTGCTTTAATTCTAGTCATGTTTTGTGGCTAGAACCCTAAACAGGTTCTAGGGTTATGATTTATCTTTTCTGACTCATGTTTATTGAAATCGACTCATATGGCATGGTTTAATTCTCTGATTTAATTTTATAATCTAGATTAAAAGAAGGACCGAGAGGTGAATTGAGATCTAGGTTTATAGTTAATAATTGATGGATCGAAAGATGAAAATTATTGATAGGAAGAGAGAATTAATTGTGTTTGTTTTCTGTCTCAAAAGGAAGAAACTTACATAGGAATAATTAGATAATTATGAGATTGATTAATTTGGTGTTCTTGAGACCGAGAGGAGATAGTCACTAATTAATAATCTAGGATTTAAATTGCCGGACCAAGGAATTTAATCCATCAAAATCTATGTTTTCCCCATTGCTGAGTTGATTGAGATTGCATGTTGATGATTAGATTATCTGCCCTAGGATCTGTGTTTCTCTTTAATTGTTCCAAAACCTTTATTTTATTGCACTGTCATCTTTAATTTTCAAAACAAAACTCCTTTTCCAATTCCCTCAAACTTCTATGTTCTAAAAATTATGGCAAGTACTTTGGATAGTTCGTTGCACAGTCCCTGTGGGATCGACCACCTCAGGGTGTAAAAAATTATTATTTGCTTGCTTCTTTCTGCAGTTATCAGTCTGGCACGTCCGGCACTTCAGTTCTTGTTAGAATTTCTTGGGTCACAGCTTTAGATGCTCTCCTCTCAAACACCTTCTTCAGTCTATCTCTCTCCTCCTGAGAAACTAGAGGGCATTCGTACTTCAGGTGATCTGGAGAGTTGCACTTATAGCACGTGTGTAGCTCTCTCTTTGTGAACCTTTGCTCACTGGACTGAGCTTCCTTTCCTTTTTCTTAAGCCTTCTCGAGAAGTACGACCAGGTTCCTCATCTGTTCCTCTAGTTTGGCAACTGACAGGTCAGTTTCCTTCTTTTGAACTGAGGTGGAGGTATCTTTCGCTGGTGAGGATTGGTAGGCAGTTTTCTCAAACTGAACTGGCTTCTTCTATCATCTTTGAAAGTCTCTCTTTACGAAGAATGCAGCATCACCATCAGCTGCTGAATTCGGGGTTCTAACTGCTTCATTCTTGTTCACCATCTGAATATCCCACTCATGGGCTTGAAGTTCGGCGAATAGTTCTTTGGTGGACATTTTCGAGAGATCCATGGTCTTTAAACTGGTGGTTTTGAGAAACCAATCTTCCTTGGGCATTCTAGAAAGAATTTTGGCATTCATGTCAGCCGAACTTTCTTCTTTTCCAAGACCTTTCATCTCACTGACAATGGCGTTGAACCTTGCTTCCATTGAGTTGATTGTTTCGCTAGGCAACATCTGGAAAGATTCGTATTTGTCAACGCACATTTGTTTCTTATTACACTTCATCGCTTCAGTTTCCTTAGTAAGCTCGTTGATCCAATCTCATAACTCTTTAGCACTGTTGTTCTCTATGGCTTCGTCCATGAGAGATTCTGGGAGAGATTGCATGATAATTTCTTGAGCGAAAGGATCAAGCTGATGACGTTTCTTGTCGTCAAGTGTCCATTCTTCCTGCGGCTTATCTACCATTTGGACACCACCTTGGCCATCGTCTCCTGCGAGCTGGATATCAATCTTTTGGATCATCAGAGGTCCATGCTTTAAAACTTCATCCATTTCTGGATGCTGAGCTCTCAGTTGAATGAGACACCTTTTCTTCCATATCGCGAACTTCTTCGGGTTGTACTTGGGAAGACTCGGATAATTCATCATCATATTAAGATAATCTGCTCGCTAATCACACTTAAAAAACAAGTAAGAGTGAAAGGAAATATGGATCCGGTCCTTAGCGACTCAAAACAAGACAGTCTAGAAAGACTGACCTGCTCTCATACCACTTGATGGTCCCAGATCAGAGTACAAAATAATATGCAGCGGAAGTATGAGTACAATTATTTGCACTCCTAAAGCGGGCAGTTCAGTTTCAAACTGGAGACTCAGTTTTAATCAACAGTTCAAAAAGGCAGTTTGTGTTAGCCAGCAGTTTTAGGTAGCCAGTTTACAATTATATCAAGTTAATAGTTATACGCTTCAACACTTTAAGAGAAGTGTTGAAGGTTTCAAAACACAATTGAAAACTGTATGATGCAAGAAGTAAGTAAAACTGTAAATGAGGCAGGATATTTATAGTGGTTCGGAGCCTTAAGTCCTACGTCCATGCTTCGGAAATCAATCTGGTAATTCACTAAGTAATGAAGATACAATCCTCACGATCTATAGCCAAATGCTGTGAAAACCACCATCCACGGCAGAATGGATCACTCGCCCAGGTAGTTGGTCTTCACGCCTTCTTCAGTTCCTCAAAGCTAGGTGGCACCTTGAAGTCTTCTCAGAACTGGCAGTCGTCGGAAACGGATTGAGGAAAAACCTCCCTTCTCCTTCTTCGGTGGGTGGATGGTTAAGTTCTTCCCAGTGTTGGGTTTTGTATACAGAAAGCATTTATTATAATGAGTATACATTCAACTGTATTTCCTATCTGTTAACAAACTTACGTGCGAGTAACAACGGTATCCTCTTATCTCACCGATGGGGACGATCATACGGCGTGTTGTAGATTGCAGAAGATAGTATGATCACTTGACCTAGTGAGATATAGATATTATCACAACCAAAACAACGTACAAGGATAAGTCTGTCGGTATAGGTTGCATCATAGTTGGAAAGAAGTAATCTGTCTTGATTACTTGATATGCTGATACGTGCGGTTGCGTATTGATTGGACCACAGTGAGATGTATTCTACTGTCTGACATTAGAGAATACAAGATCTTGATCTTGATTGAGTCCAAACCCTAACGAAGGTTCATGGGTATGCACGGGTTGACTGTTGCTTTGACTTGCCATGGTGGAGAGCCTGAGTAACGTGCTCGTATACCCACATCTTGGGTAGCAGCAGTTCGTGTAGAACAACCTGAGACTGGAGTTAGGCAACCATATCTGAGTAATAGGATGGGGACATTCCCTGAGGAGCTCAATAATGTTCATCGTGCTAAAGTCCTGCAGGCTGATTAAGTTCAAGCACGAGTGATAAGGTTTGAGTGATACTGCTCAAGAAATATAAGATATTAATTAATTGTAGATAGAGCTTGTTAGAAGCTCCGATTAATTAATGAATATCCGGCAACCTTAAATATGGGGATTCTCAAGTAAATGCAGCCCGTTCTCATAACGTGGTAATAAAGGGGTAGGTCAGTATTAATTCTGTGGTGAAAAAAGAATTAATATTAATTAATTAATTGTGTCCTGGGTTGTGGACATGAGAATTAATAAATTCATAGGCCCACTTTATTATTTGCATTAGGTCCCAGGTCTGGCCTAATTAAACATGCTGAATGGAGCCCAGTAGCCCATTACAGTTAAAATCCTAGGTCTATAAATAGACATCTCTCTCTCAGAAACCCTAGCCACTTCATCATAATTCAAATCAGTTGAAACCCTAGGGTTAGAGAGAGAGGGGGCGGCGCACACTGTAGAGGGAGGAGAAGGAGTTTCGACTCTGGCCTACACATCACAGATTTGTGGAATCCTCACCAGTAGCAGATCTGAACATCATTGGGATACAGATCTGAAGATCTAATATGGAGAACAGATTCTTCTTCCCTTTCTTTTGTTTGATTAATTCTTGAAATTAGATCTGGTTCTAATTTCTATTTCCGCAGTGTTAATCAAATCACGTGGTTGAATCGAGATTAGATTTCAAAGGCGAAAGATTGGAACTTAGACGATGGAGTTAAGGTAAAACTCGTAAAACCACTGCATTAAATTCATAGGAGCATGCTAGGATTATCGTATGTTTATTGCTCTCAACATCCATGAAACGATCCGATTTATTTGGATTTGGTGATTCGGTTCACCGGCAAATCCCTACAATTGGTATTAGAGCTAGGTTTGTTTTTGTGGCTCTGTTGGGTGAGCAATTTCGATTATGCATGTATGAATTTTTTAACTGTTGTGGTGTTTGGTTTTTGTTCCTCGTGGCAACCCGTACGATTTAATCCGCGGTGGTTTATCCATGTTTGGATTAAATTGTGTTTTGTAAATTATGAGAAAATATGTGGTTAGATTTGATAGGAAAATTGTAATAGATTAGATATTGTAATTTTTCCAAATCTGTAATTGTACGGGTCGAAGAACAAAGACGGAAACCAGGCGAGGCGACAGCGGTACACGACGGCGGCAGGAGGCTGCGCGCGACGTGCAGCCGTGGTGGTGCAGCCACGCGGCCCGCGGTGGCAGCTGCACGCACGGCAGCGGTCAAGTGCGCGCGCGGCCTGGCCGGACGACAGCGGCGGCGGCTGCGGCTGTCGGCTGCTGCTGCCGTGGTAGGGTTCGAGGTTTGACGGCTGGTGCAGTTGGATGTAATCCTAGGGTTTGCATTTGGATTGTGGGACCAATTTTTAAATCTCAAAACTTTAGATCCAAAAAGATTTGGTGGTTGAGGATATCAAGGCCTTGAAAAATTTGAAGAAGATTTGGAGTTATCCAAATTTTAAAAAATTCAAATTTTAAATTTTGTAATCGATAGGATTATTTTATTTTTCCTATTTTTTGGGCCACGAGGAATTTTTGTTTGTCTTAATTACCTCGTACGATATGTGATTTATTAATTGCGCAATAAGCATGTGTATATAATACAAAAACATGTTTTACTGCTTTATTATTTACAGTTTTATAAGCATGCTTATATGATTAATTTCTTGTCTGGATTATATTTATAATTTTGGGCTTGTTTAATTACATGCAAAAATTTGGGAAAATATAATGACAAGAAATTATTTATGTGCGCATTTAAGAAACCTTTTGAAACAAAAATACTAAGCGGATTTTTTTAATTAAAATCAATAGACCTCCACAAAGTGATCCTATGCTATAAGTGTATCTCTCGTCCTAGTAAACGTCTACGAGTGTAGCTTGCTAGTTCCCGGAGGTACATGGGCTGCAGTTGTTGGGATTTCTAGACAAAAAATTTAAATCATGTGAATAGTGGGAGGGTTTTGCGTAAACATCTACGAGTGTAGCTTACGTAATTCTTTCTCATAATTATTCTAGGATTGATTTAAATTTTAGATAACAAAGGCTTTAAGGGTCGCGCGGTATGGCTACGCGCCATGCCAAACTATCTCTTCTGGCTGGAGTTAAATTTGTGGTTAAGGGCTTAGAGGCATCTTAGAATATAATGCAGTTGCTGCTTCCCTGTTCTTGAGAGATGGCTTGGTCTAAGGTTTTACACTAACAATTAATTTCATGTGTCTAAGGATTCCTGATATGGTATGAAATTAAAGGATTGGGGCTTAAAACCCGCAGTCTAGTTGAAGGTGACATCGTAAACGTCTACGAGTGTAGCTTGCGGTGGGAACTCTTGGGCTATTAGTGGAAAACATTTGTATTTGATTTATCAAGAGGTTTTCAATGCATTTGTTTTCGAATGTTCTGCATGTATGTTCTTATTTAAGATTCTTTATTTGTTTCAGATATGTCTATGTCTACTGTTGATCACATTCTTGCGCTCAATCCTTTAACTGGTCAAAACTTCCATGAATGGAGTTTCTGCATCAAACACATTCTATATCTAAAAAATAAAGCACATGTTCTTTATATGGATCCACTTGTGCCTGACTATGATGGGGTTTGCGATCTTGAGCTTGAGTTTTATGAGAGATGGGACGAGGCTGATGATTTCGCCTATTGGCATATCTCGGCTGGCCTATCTAGAGAACTGAAGCACAAGTATGAGAACTTCAATAGGGTTGGAGAGATCTGGAAGGATCTCTTGACGGCATATGGCAATGTGGAGCGGACTATTAACTATAGACTTGTACATGATCTTGTGTGCAAGAAAATGGTTAAAAATAGTTCGGTGACAACGCACATGATGTCTATGATTGAGCTCATGAGATAGTTCACTGTGCGAGAAGGTGATATCAGTGCTCAAGGCCAGATTGATATTATTCAGAATTCTCTTCCTGAATCATTCCATGATTTTAAGAAGGTTGCTGCTGCAAGGGGAGAGTATCCTCTGTATGAGCTACTCGAGGACCTTGTAGTGGAGCAATCTTCGATGCGTGCACGGAAACCTACTCTGACAGTTTCCAGTACTAGTTCGACAACCTCTAAGGTTGGAGAAGATGGTGCTGAAAGCAAGTTCAGGAAAGTGGGTAGTGGAAGCAAATCAAGGAAGATGAAGAGAGTGAAGGTCACTTTGAGGAAGGACAGGTGTGCTGGGTGCGGAAAGGTGAATTGTCCGAATGCCAAAAGATAATGTAAGTCATTTGCATTTGTAACGGAAACGTGTTTAGCATTGGTTTCTACTCATTCGTGGGTAGTGGATACTGGAGCTACTGATCATGATTGTTACACTTTGCAGGGGTTCACACCGAGGAGGGTGCTGAAGAATGACGAGATTACCATCTCAATGGGGAACGCAACACGAGTGAGTGCAGCTGCCATTGGAGATGTCACCTTGTACTTTGATGAGTCTGTTTTGACTTTGAGAGATGTTTTATATGTGCCGAATTTTCGGCGGAACCTTATTTCAGTTTCCAAACTTTATGTTGATGGATATTCAGTTATTTTTTATAGTGATGTTTCTATCATTGGTAATAACATAGTTATCTGTCGTGGAATGCTAAATAACTCTCTCTATGTCGTTAACTATCATCATAATACTTCCGCGTATGCTGCATGTAACTCATCTGAAATGATAATCCTAGAAAGAGAAAGCTTAGTTCTTCTGATGAGGATCTTACATATCTCTTACACTTGAGACTTGGTCACATCCGTTTGAAGCAGATTAAGCGACTTGCAGATGACGGTACATTGAACATAGTCCGGGCTGTACCTTATCAAGTCTGTGAATCCTGCATCGAAGGCAAGATGTCTTCTAGGCCTTTTAAGGCTAGTCAGTCTCGAGCAGAGGATGTGTTGGAATTGATCCATTCTGACTTATGTGGGCCCATGTCCACACAGGCTCGTGGAGGGTATGAGTACTTCGTCACTTTCATTGACGACTACTTGAGATACGGATACGTTTACCTGCTTCGCTACAAGTCTGAATGCTTTGAGAAATTCAAAGAGTTCAAGGCTGAGGTAGAAAAGAAGGTCGGGAAAACTATCAAGTCACTGCGATCTGACCGTTGTGGCGAATACCTCGGGAACGAGTTCGTGCAATATTTGTCAGAACATGGGATTACATCCCAGCGGACTGCACCGGGTACTCCCCAGCAAAATGGTGTAGCCGAAAGAAGAAATAGAACTCTTTTGGAGATGGTGAGATCAATGATGAGTTATGCAAGCTTACCCATTTCGTTTTGGGGATACGCATTGGAAACAGCGGCTTGCGTCTTGAACCTGGTGCCTTCTAAATCGATTGCTAAGACACCCTGTGAACTCTTCCTTGGACGCGAACCCAGTTTGTGCAAGTTCAGAGTATGGGGTTGTCCGGAAAACGTGCTGACGAAGGAACCTAATAAGTTAGAAAGCAGGTATAAGGTGATGCTGTTTATAGGGTATCCCAGGAAAATGAAAGGTGGTTTCTTTTATTGTCCTGTGAGTCAGAGAATCGTTGTTAGCACCAACGCTAGATTATTGGAGGACGAGTATGTGAGAAACCACAAGACAAGGAGTGATATAGTTCTTCAATCTCGCTTCAATTGATTTAACACCTTCACCTGGAAGAATTTGTAAAGATTCATACTTATCTACACAGTTTTGAAGCTTGTTTCGCTTCATCTGAGTTGTTTCTTGGTTAAGGGTGCAAAGATATTCACACATCTTTTTGGCGTTGTTGTGCTCGAGAGCTTCAACAACCAGTGGCTCCAGTAAGGATTGAAGGATGAGCTACATGGCCACTGAATCCAGCTGAAAATGAACTTTGTCATCGTTCGTCCACTCTGCATAAGACTTCTCCACTATCTCCTGACCCTCTGCTCCTCTGAGCTAAGTATTCACCTTGGTGATCTTCAGTGGTCCGGTAGATAGAACCTCTGCCATCTCTTGGTGGACATTCTTCAGCATAATCAACGAATGTTTCTTCTATATCTCAAAGTTTTCTAATGAGTACTTTGGAAGCTTCGTAATCTGAGCCATCTCTATGTACCTAAGCTTAAACACACAAACAGAAACCATGTGCAGAAAACAGAATCAAGTGCAGAAAAATAGAGATATGGTCCTAAGTGACTCAACACAACCTTAGTCTGTAAGAACCTTGGCGCGAGATACCACTTTTTGGTCCCGAAATTAGAGTGCTAAACTGTGCAGTGGAAGGTTTGTCTATGCAGCGGAAGTATTAAAAGACAGTTGCACTGGTTCATATAAACAGAGTATAGTCAGTTTAGTGTGTAGAAGACTTAAGCTTAGGTCTCTGTTTTTGTTAAGTCAGTTTCACAACATATACGCTTCAATACTTGGACAAGTATTGAAGGTTTCAAAAGTCAGTTTGTGAAATAGAAAAACAGAGCAACTATTAAAGCAAAGCAATAAACAACACACAAGATTTATAGTGGTTCGGATCTCATTATCCTACATCCACTTTTCAGACCCAAGGTCTGGATAATTCACTAAGTAAATACAAGCCTCTTTACGATCTATACACAACTTGTTGGCATCTCCGTCCTTCCCTCAATTGTGGCACTCGCCTAGGAACTCTTTGCAGACTCAGTCTTCAGGTTGAAGTGAGGACGGCATCCCGCAACCTTCTTCCGGTGATTGGATGTTCACTATTCTTCCCAGAAATTAGGTGGTTGGATGTTTACTATTCTTCCCAGAACTTAGGTGTTTGGCATACGCCCGTGAGAATCAGAATCCCAGACTAGGAAACTGACTGCTATGAATATATCTCAGAAAGATATATTCACCAAAGAAGAGCTTCAGCCTCGTGCTAGGAGAAGTTAGCACGGTATAACTTGAGTCGAAGACTCAATTCTTGTGTAAGGAAACACGAAAATGCAGAGAGTTTAGAAGAGAGATCCTCTTTGTCGTGCGAAGACTTTAGGATTTTAGCTCAGAGTTCTTTCAATATTCGTAGGTTGATTAACCGTTAGAGGCTGAAGTGCAGACCCCTTTATAGAGGATTTCCTCTAGGCATTTTGAATTTCTGCCCATTAGACACTTAAATCCAGATGTTAGACTCATGGAAGATATTGTCCAATCGTAGCCCATGCCTTAGGTTTGTGTCTTGCTCTGCTCTTCTGCGTCAGTGTACCATACACTAACTTTATGTCAAACTAAGTTCTCAGTTTGAGGAACCCAGGTTTGGATAACCTCGTACTGACTTACACTTGGGCATATTTAAATGCCTAAGTCTGACTGAGCTTCGATATCTTTCGAATAGCTCAAGCTTTAAAGGTAGAGGCTCTTGTACTGACTTTCTAAGGTCAGTACAACTTAGCCCTCATACTGACTTCCCAAGGTCAGTATGGTAGACCCTCATATTGATTGTCCACAGTCAGTATGGAAAACGCCCTCATAAAGATTTCTCCGGATCAGTATGGAAAACCCTCATACTGACATCTCCTTAGTCAGTACGGGGAAGCCCTCATACTGACTTCTCCTGGTCAGTATGGTAGACCTTACACTGAGTGTTCCATCTCAGTTCAGGTTAAGGCTGTACTTGGTGAAAACCAAGTTTCAGGCGTGTATGTAGTCAGTTCTTGAGCATTCTCCTTTGCTCGGTCTTTAGCCTAAGTTCTATTACAACTCAATCAATCATATACAATGATTATAATTTGGAACTCTAGACTCTGAAAAACTGACTAAGATGGCTTACATTCTTTGACCCACCAAAACACAAAAAGTAAGGAAGGATTTCTCTAACAAAAATCCTAACAATTTCCCCCTTTTTGATGTGGTCAAAGACATGTATAACCTAAGCTGATGAGGTGTGGATAACTTTAGAGTTTTCACAAATTTGACAAATAGTCACATAAACTCAGAAAAGTTCCCCCTCAAAAACAACTTTTTACTTAAGATCTTCTCCTTGTAGATTCAGAGAGATATTGCTCGATTGATTTTTCAAGTAAGTTTGGAGCTGTTAAATCTTAAGTAGGAGAGAGTCAGAATCCTATTGATTACATTGGATTGTGTAAGTTCAGCGTATGAAGAATGAAGACCTTTGTTGTACAAAAAGAGATTATCATCAACAAGTTAATTTACCCTTTAATAATTTTCATTACAAGTACAGAGATAAACTAACACAAACAAACCTATTACAGAACTATTGTTCAAGTCTATACTAAGATGCTTTCGGTCTTCATGATGTTCTTCAAACTGGCTGCTATTGGTGCTTAGGCAATGAGGGAATCTAGTTTGATATTCTGACCAGTTTTCCAAGAATCCCCTCATGCCAACTACCAACAGCGAATTGGGAGGTAGTGCTGCAGAGCACTTTGTGGGAAGCAAAAATCAAGGATTTCTCTTCCCACCTCTCGACTTCCTCTTCATTCGCTTGTCTCTTCTTCACGAGATAAGAGACGTAGCGAAGAAGTATTCTTAGTGACCATGCCCTGTTGTTGGCATGTCACTGTTGGCAGGCGCGAGGTAGGAGGAGACGATAAGGTAGAAGAGATCTTCTGATTTCTTCTGCTCCTCCTACAACCTTCTTTTCCCCCTCTTTGACCACACCTAAAAAGGATCGTGAGTTTATGTCTGGAGGCTTGGGCTCTAATGCCATTTTGCCAGATCTAAGGGAGGTTTTGGTTGAAGACGAAGTATAAACTTGGAAGAAAGGGTTTGACAAAGGAGAAAGGAGAAAAATATTTCACAGAAGAAACATATGAACCCTATTTATAGCAGAAAGAAAAGTCATTTAAAAAGGTATGTGTACTTTGTGACCTATAGGTTTCTTGATATTCGACGACGATTAAGATATGTTGCCTCGCGATGCACGTTCGGGATTTGATTGGAGCGACATGGGAAGGAGCATTATCCACATGTCGAGTCTTGATACACCGATGCAAGTTACGCATTAATAGTGATGAACCACAGCGATCGCCTTTGGAATTCAAAATCCCACCTTTCAAAATTCCAAACTGACAAAGAGTCAGTTACTAAACTGAGAGTTGGAACTCATTTTAATTCTGCATCCGTCCTTCAGAAGTCTTCTAAGTGTGAAAACCTGAAGTTGGTTTTCTTTAGCAAGTCAATTCGAAACTTGGTTGGAGTAAGTTTCAACTTCTTCGAATGCCTTAGGCAGTGGCTTCGTTTGTCTTGGTTGTTTGACGAACTTCATATTGATTTGCGTTGACACCATGTGAGGGAGAATCCTCCAAAGGTAAGTATGAAGTCTTCTTGCTTAGTGACACACCAAGTTTCTAGTGAACTGAGAGTTGGAACTCAGTTTTAATCTTCAGTTGATCTGCCTTCAATTTCAAAAACTGAGACCTCAGAATCAGTTTTAGTCAGCATCACTCTTCTTCAACAATGATCTCGTCGATTTCCATTAGACCAAGTTTTATGCAGAGCTCCTTGAATCTGGTCTCTGGGAGTGATTTTGTGAAGATGTCAGCCAGTTGATCTTCAGTTCGGATGTACTCCAAGGACACCTCCTTCTTCTCGACATGATCTCTGATGAAGTGATGCCTTATGTCGATGTGCTTGATTCGGGAGTGATGAACAAGGTTCTTTGTGATGCACATTGCACTGCTATTATCACAATAGATTGGCAAACACCCAGTTTCGACATCATAGTCAAGCAGTTGTTGCTTGATCCAAAGCACTTGAGCACAACAGCTTGATGCAACAACATATTCAACTTCTGTTATAGACGTGGCGATTGAGTGCTGCTTCTTGCTGAACCAACTTACAAGCTTGTGACCTAGGAACTAACATGTTCCACTTGTGCTCTTCCTGTTGATTCTGTATCCTCCAAAATCTGAATCTAAATAAGCTTGAGAGTAAGCTCGTCAGATTTTGGGTACCAAATACTTAGTGACTCTGTCCCTTTGCGGTAATTGACTATTCTTTTGGCAGCCTCCATGTGCGACTTTTTTGGATTGTCTAGAAACCTCGCACATACTCCAACTGAGTAGGAGATATCTAGCCTATTGGCAGTTAAATATAGGAGTGACCAAATAATGCCTCTGTATGTTGTTGGGTTGACTGCTTCGCATTCTTCATCAAGATTGATCTGAGCACCTGGACTCATTGGAATCCTCAAGAGCTTGGCCTTTCCTGGACAAAACTTGTTGATCAAGTCCTTGGTATATTTCTTCTGATTGATAAGGATTCCTCCTTCGGACTGAATGACTTGAAGACCCAAAAAGTAAGTTAGTTTGCCAATCATGCTCATCTGAAAGTTGCTCTGCATCAGTTTGGCCAAGTTCTCACACATCTTCAAGTTTTTGCATCCGAATATAATATCATCGACGTAGATCTTCACCAGAAGGAATGTCTGATCCATCCTTAATTGCGAACTGTGTTGTGTCAATTTTGCCTTTACGGAAACCATTCTTGAGGAGAAATTGAGACAATGTCTCATACCAAGCTCTGGGTGCCTGCTTCAACCCATAGAGAGCCTTCCTCAGTTTGTAAACTTGATTTCCTTCTTTCAAGCCTGGGGGCTGTTCCACATATACTTCTTCTTTGAGCTCCCCATTCAGAAAGACACTCTTCACATCCTTTTGGAAAACTGTGAAGTTGTTGTGAGCAACATAAGCTTCAAGTCTGGCCACTGGAGCAAAAGTTTCGTCGAAGTCGATCCCTTCACATTGAGCATATCGTTTTGCTACCAGTCTTGCTTTATTCCTCACTATATTCCCAGTTTCATCTCTCTTGTTCTTGAAGACCCATTTGGTGCCGATAACTGACTGATGATTTGGTTGATGTTGGTCCCAGATCAGAGTCGTCATGGTGAATAAAAAATAACTAACACACATGAATGCAGCGAAAGATTAAGTTTATCTTGCACTTAAGTTCTTATCAAAATGTTTAGCTCAAAATTGTTCTTACGGTTTCTTGTAGACAGATACTCTAGCAACTGTCGTTGCTAGGTTTCAAATCACCACAATCAAACAGTAAGTAATAAAATAGTAAAAAAAACACAAGATTTATAGTGGTTCGATCTTAAAGATCTACGTCCACTCCTCAGTCGTATCACTGAGAATTTCACTAAAAAGATATTTGAAGTGCAAGGAGTCGCCTATCTCTTGTAGCAGGTAGTAAGCTTTCGACCTAGCCACTACAAATCTATCCTCCGATCCTTCAATTTTTTTTGCAGCAGCTACGGCCAAGTCAAGGGCGCACCTTCGTAAAACTTGTCCTTCGCTGTAATGGTGGTTTTATAGTTCTCTCCTGAACTTTATCTATTTTAGGCAATAGCCCGTCAGAATCAATCTCTTTTCAGAGATGTGATTGCTGGATGCTTCCTAGGATGGAAGGTATCCCAATGATTGGATTCTTGAACAAAGTCAAGGAATCTCTTCAAGATAGTGTCAGATATTCAATGAGGGACACTATGGTTGTTGAGAGCTTTGAATACTTCTCTTTAATAGGGCTCCCAACTGACTACTCTCTCTTTTGCTTTGTTCGCTTTTGTCAAAGGAATCTCTGTTCACTTTTCTGTTGTTAGAGTGTTTGAATGCGAGAGTATGAGCAGTAGTAGTAGTCGTAGTGTCTCTCTCTGTTGGACTTCTCTTTTATATCTGGAGATTCAAACTTTAAATCTCCAGACCTGTTAGACACAACGGTCTTCGCCGTCCAAAATGGTTACTTGCTTTTTTATTCCTTTCCGGCTTGGTACAATCGCTTTTTACCTACTTCGGGTAAGGCTTTCGTCCTTTTTTGTACCTTCTGTCAGAACGGGCATCTTTAGCAAGTGTTGCTAAGTATTTCCTTGCTTAGCGTTCTATCGGAGAATGCTGGAAATACTCTGCTAAGCCTCTTGATTGTTGAGCTCTTCTAGCAATCTACTAAGTACTAGCGAATGCTGACCATTCAGCATTCTGCTATCACTTGATATCTTGGCTTCTAATTGCTATAGCCTTTAGCAATCTCTTTTGTAGCAGCGAATGCTGGCTCCTTCAGCATTCTGCTATCTTCAATCTGCTGACTGCTAAGCGAATGCTCCTAGCAGTCACTTCATTTCAGCATATGATTGCTAGCACCTAAGCAATCATTCTTCTTAGCACATGGCTACTTTCTTCCTTACCAGTCATCTTTGTCTGCTGACTTCTCTAGCAGCTACCATCTACTGAGAATACTTCTAGCAATCTAATCTATTACAACTCGATATTTTTCCTAAACATGACATTTACACGAGAGTTGCTAGACTATGCTAGATTTCAGCAATGATTGACCAAACTACTAAGGCTTTGATTCAACAAAACCTTTTACAATTTTATCTAAGGGAGAATTACAACATAATTCCTAACAATTTCCCCCTTTTTGGTGCGATCAAAGCCTACTATCACTTGCTGAACCTAAGAGGAAAAATTTCTAAGTTTACAAGTATTCAAATCTAGCAGACTATCTCAGAATTTAACCAACTTAGTTCTAGCAGGATTGGTTTTAATAAAATTCCCCCTCACAAAGTGCTGGGAAATATTTCTCGATTAAACACAAGTAAAAATGCTACTTCATAATATGCTAGAAATTAACACCCAAATAATTCAGCAAGCATTTTACTAACCAATCAAAAGACATAAGACTCAATATCCACATGCAATTTTCGTTGAATACACAAAAAGTGTATATCAACTAAGACACGCAAAAATCAGAAGTGGACAATGAGAAATTGTCTAAGTCTGATTCAATTTCATTTATGATTGATCATTACAAGTACAATGAAGTCAGAAAAGATAAAAAAGAAATGTTACAGAGGATTTGCTAAGATAAGAAATTAGGGCTCAGGAGTCAGGGGCAAACTTCTTTTTGTCATACTCATCAAATTTTCCGATGGCCATCTGCACAATTTTTTCTAAGTATGCCTTGCTAGATTCTCGTTCAGCTGCTTCCCTCTCCAACTTCTTAGCAATCTTCTCATTTTCCATTTCTAGCATCTTGATCTTCAGCTCCATCTCTTTCTTCTTCAGATCTTCCAGAGCAAGTCTGCGCTCTTCCTTAGCCGCAGCAAGTGCCTCCTCTCCTCTGCTACCACGGGGGTGGGAGTGGGAACATCAGGTACCAGCTTTTCCTTCCCTTTCTTAGCAGGAGCAGCTGCTAGCCTCCTGGCCTCTTCAGCTGCTCGTGCTACCAATGCAGTAGCTTCCTTGGCTACTTGCTGATCAACAGTCTTCTTAGTAGCACGCTCATCAGCAGTCTGCTTAACTTGTTCGAAATTGCGATCTCTCGCTTCAAAAGTGAGTCTTTCCATCTCCTTCTTATGCTTCTTTTTCTCTTGCTCCTTCTTCTCTGCCTTCCTTTTCAAGTTCGACTTCCTTACAGCTCGTAATCTCTCTTCAAAAGGTTTAGAAGAGAGAGGAGCATCCCGCGCTTGCTTCTCAGCAGCCTCTTTCTCTGCTGCTTCTTTCTCTGCCTTCTCTTTCTCAGCAGACTTGACAAGCCTTCTGCGTGTCCTCTTCTTTTCAGGTGAAGCCACATCTGTGCGCTTCCGCTTGGGTATGGCGACCGCAAGATGACCCAAAGCTTGAGCCGGTTGCTCAGCTTGCCTCTTGGCAAATATCTCCTCAATTTGCTCAGCAGGGAGATTGCCCAGCTTGCCCAGCTTCTCCATCTCATCTAGATCCTGGAAGCACTTCTTGGTCTCAACAGCTTTCTGGGCTGCTGCTATCTCTTCAGGAGTTAGAGCAGCTGCATGCTCTAATGTTTGGAAAGCTAACTCGGATGGATGGGGCTCCTCCGGAGAAGTAGGAATCTTCTTGTCAACATTTGACTTGCCCTTCAGAATGATTGGTCGGGTAGGATCGATAGGGGCTGGTGTCTTCCTTGTCTGCGGAATGAAATCCTTAGGAAGAAGCTTCTCTCATCTGTCAAGCTTCTTCTTGTGGAATAACATCTCCATAAACTTGCTAATTTTTAACCCAAAATTGACGTTCGAAGTAAAAACACCTTCCTCCTTGATCTTGAGGTTCTTCTTGGCGTGCTCCAACCACCGCCCATAGAAGAATTCAGCCTAATTGCCTTTGATCCCATCGACAAGTGCCATCATGACAGCATACTTCTTCACTGAAAGTTCAGAGTAAGAATCGGCATCACACTAAAACATCTTGATTACCAGCTCAGCAAGGAGCTTGTAATCATCTTTGAATTGATTAATCGGGGTCGCCACCTTGAATGTGATCGGCTTCCCTTTCTGGTCCTTGATCAATTCTGGCTTCTACCATTGCTTCCACGTTTTCTCCATCTCCGCTAGATCATTGACCTTGTAGGTAGCAATACGCTCGCCGTCATTGGGAAGCTCAAACTTAGTAGCAAGTATGACAACATTCACCTCCAAAATTGTGCCAAACACCGAAGTCTTGAAGGACTTTTGGTTATCCTCAGCGACGACGGCTCGCGCGTAGAATTCAGAAACCATGTGTGGGTGGAACCACAACGGTTCTGCGGACAAGTATTGGACTACCCCTGCCTTTGTTAGGGCTTCCATTATCCATTCCGGAATCTGAAGCGCAACAAGAAGAGTGTAGAGTATGCAATCTTTCATAATTTGCGCAGCGCGCCTCTGATTTTTGGACAGATTGGATGTCTCCTTCTTCTTGGCTAACATAACGAGTTGGCCGTACGAGATATCATCTTCTACGTCTTCCTTCTTTACTATCCCAGTGAACTCAGGTGCCCATCGTTCATGGAGGGTCACATCTAAGGTGAGGGAATGGATGGGAATTCTGGATTCAGTAGAAGAATTGGACGTATTGGAGTGTGTAGAGGATTCAGATTGTTGGGGAGATTCAGGATTAGACATCTTGAAGAACTTGAGAGGATTTTTGAGAGAGAGATTGGGGGTTTTGAGAGAGAACGAAAGCTAGGGATTCGAATATCAAAGATTTCAAAAAGTTTGCAAATTGAATGAAGTATGGTTGATATACCTTCTGAATATTAGATCGAACGGTTGGGGGAGAACCGCTTCGAATTCGATAGACGGTTCGGGAGATACGAGACTCTTTGTATGGTGACCCACGCCCCATAGCGCTCGAGTACTTTTGATATGTCGGCTCCTGATTTGTCGCAGCCAGTTGCACGCATTAAATACAGCATATCAGACACGTCAATTCAAATTCAAATCATTTCCGCTTTGACTTCTAGGAGAGCGGAGATTGCTGAGAGCTTGGACTCAGCAATCTGATGATGTAGAAATCCTTAGCACTCAAATAGTCTGCTGAGAGCTTGGACTCAGCATTCAGATTTCTAGCATCCACATATTCTAGCATCTAAGAATCTCATCATAACATTCTCATGTTGTCTGCTGAGAGCTTGGACTCAGCAAACATTTCTTAGCAACCATTTGTACCACTTGCTAGAGAACTATAGCATAGCATTCCGATGAAATGCTAAGAGCTTGGACTCAACATTTAACCTCTAGTAGTCGATTGAACCACTTGTTGCTACACATTCCACTTAGGATTTGCTGAGATCTAGGACTCAACATCCAATTGCTTAGCAACAATATCTCAGCAACAAGAATCAGCAACAACACAAATGTAAGCTTGGATACGTTTGTATCCATTTTCTTCAATAATCCAAGAAATCCAGAAACAATGAGAATAAAAACTCATTCATCCACAGCATCTTCTAGCTCCACGAGGCCTAACGTTAGATATAACTCTTTGAGCGGCTTCGTGAAGATATCTGCTAGCTGATCTTCAGTTCATATGTATTGGACATCAATATCCTTCTTCTCTTGATGATCTCTAATAAAATGATGTCGAATATCAATATGCTTCATCCTTGAGATGAACGGGGTTCTTCGTTATGCACATAACACTATTGTTGTCGCAGTAGATCGGCACACATTCAGGAGGAATGTCATAATCTTGCAATTGCTGTCGAATCCACAAGATTTGCGCACAACAACTTGCGGTTGCTACATATTCTGCTTCGGTTGTAGATGTAGCCACAGAGTGCTGTTTCTTGCTAAACCAACTAATCAGCTTATGTCCAAGGAATTGACATGTCCCGCTGGTGCTTTTCCGATCAATCTTGCACCTCCGAAGTCTAAATCTGAGTAAATACTGAGTGCTAGTCCATCAGACCTTGGGTACCAAATTCCTAGACCCTCGGTAAACTTGAGGTATCGGATAATCCTCTTAGCAATATCCAAATATGACTTCTTCGAATTTGCTTGATATCTTGCGCATACACCGATAGAATACAAAATATCTGGTCTGCTAGTTGTTAAGTAAAGCAAAGAACCGATGATACCTCTATATAATGTAGGATTCACAGGTTCTCCTCCTTCATCGAGGCTTATCTGGCAACTTGTGCTAATTGGAATCCTTAAGCTTTTCGTCTTCTCTGGACAATACTTAGCAATCAAATCGCGAGTGTACTTCCTCTGGTGAATGAAGATTCCATCACTTGATTGCAGGACTTGCAATCTGAGAAAGTAGGACATCTTTCCCATCATACTCATTTGGAAGTTACTTTGCATCAGCTCTCAAAACTTATCACATAGGCTTTGATTCTTAGAGCCAAAGATAATGTCATCGACATATATCTGCACAAGTAAGATACTTCCTTCATCCTTGATGTGAAAGAGAGTCTGATTGATTTTCCCTTTCTTGAAACCATTGTCTAGCAAGAACTTTGACAATGTTCCATACCATGCCCTTGGTGCTTGCTTCAAACCATATAAGGCTTTCCTTAGCCTGTAAACTTGGTTTCCTTGTTCAAAGCCTGGTGGTTGCTCAACATAGACTTCCTCCTTGAGCTCACCATTCAAAAAGGCACTCTTCACGTCCATCTGCATCACAGAGAACTCATGATGTGCAGCATATGCAAGGAATAACCTTATCGCTTCCAATCGAGTGACCGGAGAAAACGTCTCATCGTAATCAATTCCTTTGCATTGCTTATAGCCCTTTGCTACTAGACGAGCTTTATTTCAGATGACATGTCCTGACTCATCCTCCTGCATAGCATTCACCCAATCTGGAGATTGTAAAGCCTCTTCAACCTTCGTAGGCTCTTCATGCGAAATGTAGCACACTAACATAGCATTGCCTTGACGCGTCCTGACTGGATCATTGACGTCATCAAGCACAACATCTAGGGGGTGATATCGTAAAAATCTCGGTCTTGGATTGCTGGTTGCTGGGGTTACATTGCTAGCTTTGCCTGCTGAATTGTTCTCTGCTAGAACATTCTCCTCAGCAATCACCTGAGGTTCAGCATCTGGTACCTCAGCATCCGGTAACTCAGCAATAGGAATCTTAGCAACCGGATTCTCAGCAGTTGGATTTTCAGCAGCGGGAACTTCAGCATCTTCTTTGGCAACGTCTTCAGCAACGCCTAAATCTCTTTCGGTGTCTCCTGCTGGATCTGGGATTTCTTCATCTTCTCCATCAATGGATCCTAAAATATCCAAATTATCATTAAGATAAATTTGGGTGGTGGCCTCAGCATGATCATTAGCATCATCGGCCCGGTCAGCAGTCTGGTCACCTACTGAGTGCGTCTGGATTGGATTACAATCACTCATAGACTTAGTCAGGTCAATCTTCATATTTTCGAAAGAATTCAAGATCGATGGACCATGGACATCATTAGCCTCATGATTTCTATCCTCTTTTTCTCTTATAACTCTGTGCACTAAGGTAGACTCATCAAAGATAATATTGCATGTTATTTCCACAACTTGAGTCGTCTTGTTTAACACTCTATAACCTTTGTAAGATGGGTGTCCATATCCCAGGAACACACCTTCATCAGACTTAGGCAAAAAAGTGTTAAACTTCGACTTCCCATTGTTATGAATATAACATGTCGAACCAAAAGCACGAAGATGAGTAATAGAAGGCTTAAGACCATTGTACACTTCATAAGGAGTCTTATTGAATCTACCATTGATTGCTCTCCTATTCTGTGTATAGCAAGTTGTCATGACTGCTTCGCCCCAATACTTTCCACTTAAACTGGAATCGGCTAACATTGACCGCACTGCTTCCTTCAAGGTTCTATTCCTTCTCTCTGCTAGACCATTCTGCTGGGGGGTCCTAGCAGTGAATTTCTCATGCCCGATACCAGCTTCAGGGCAAAAATCCATCAAAATCCCATTGCAGAACTCGGTCCCGTTATCAGATCTAATCCTCTTAACGGTAACCTCTTTGCTATTATGCTCTTTGAGGATCAGCTCTGGAAGGATGAGCTTGACTTTGTCTTTGGTTCTCAGCAAACGAACCCATGTATACCTGGAAAAATCATCAACAACCACAAGTGTATAAACCTTTTTACTTACAGTGGCTGGAGTGACATGGCCAAATAAATCCATGTGCAAGAGCTCTAGGATTCTTTCTGAAGTGGCCTTCCCCGGGTTAGATCTGAAGGATGCCTTGGTCTGCTTCCCTTGCTGGCAAGATTTGCACACACATTCCTTTCGGAAAGTCTCAGCAGACAATCCCTCGACAAGCTTGTGCTTGGCTAGGTGGTTGATGGTCTTGAAATTCAGGTGGGTCAACCTCTTATGCCATAGCCAATTGGTTTCTTCCTTGTTCAATGCTACAAAACAAGAATGTTGCTGGCCACTTTGCCAATCAACATTATATAGGCCACCCTTGCGGATGCCTCTAAGCTTTACTTTACCTGTAGCATTGTCAGCAATTGAACAACTAGTATTAACGAAAGAAACAGTGTACCCATTTTCGCATAGTTGGCTTATGCTTAGCAGGTTGTGTTTGAGATTGGATACGAGCGCAACATTGATAATCCTTAGTCCATTTCGCTATATGCATCCTCTCCCAATCACTCTGCCTTTGCTATTGTCACCAAACATGACTGTGGGACCATAAATTCTTTGGATATCTGAGAACAACTCTTCATCCCTGGTCATGTCCGCTTAACAACCGCTATCTAGGATCCACTTATTTGACATACTTGATGTCTTAGCTCTTGGATCCTGTTCCTGCAAAACAATCAACACGTTGATTTAGGTACCCGCTTAGCATCGGGTCCTGCAGGATTAGCGTGGATCATGGTTCCTTTTAGAACCCACATCTTGGTGATTTTTAAGAATTTCTTCTTGATATCACCCTTCACACATTTCTCAACCTTTGGATAAGCATGCTTTGCATAAGTAGATCTAGGTGGAGTTGTGTGCTTAGCCTTCCTAGTCCTTTGAAATGAAAATCTATTGGACTCAAGCCTCACATAGTTGTACCACCTATGTGGTGTGTACGTAGGGTACTGTGGCCTTACAGCATGGTATGCTACTTGCTTGCCCTTAGTGAAGGTAGGATATGCTATCCTAGCATTTGAAATATAATGCTCAACATTCCTCCTTGGCACTGCTGAGTGTGATCTAACAGACACCTTCTGGGTACTATGCTTAGATCCAGCAGATGCATGCTTAGCAGGCACTCTCAGGGTACTCTGCTGAGATCTAGTAATAGCATGCCTAGCAGGCATCCTCTATGCATTCTGCTGAGGTCCAACAGAAGCATGCTTGCTACGCCAATTTGTCTGCTTAGCAGTTGACGACTCAACAATTACCTTTCCTTTACCTTTGCCAGCATTGACTTTTCCAGCATAGACGAATAGAATCTTTCTTTGCTTAGAAAATTCAGCATTCTTACTTAAGGCTTCCTTAGAGGATCATGGTTCAACACAACCAAGGCCCAATCCTGATTTATCAGATGTTTCCTTTGTTGGCTCACAATGGCACTAAGAACTGCCTTGCTGGATGTGTAAGCACATATACATTTCTCTTTAGGTTTACTCTTTAAAGCTAAATTCTCTTTTTCAATAATTTGAAAATTTTCAGAAAGCTTAGAGTAATCTGCTTTGAGTTTCAAAAACTCCTCGCTATCAAAACTTAGTCTTTCGACTTCCTCGGTTAAAGATGTAACTTTAAGTTTCAACGAGGTGTTCTCTCCTACAATTGGATTCTTTATCTCATACATCTTTGAAAACTCAATAGAAAGCTTGGTGAGATAATCATCCTCGGAATCTAAAACAGAATCCTCTGATTCATGCACGACTGCTGAACTTGAAATGCTAGTAGATTGTACCACATTCGCATCGACTGCTAGAGCAGCCTCAGCATCCTGCTCAGCATCAGCATCCTCATCATCAATAATATCTTCCATCAAGACCAGCATGGCTTCCTCATCATCTTCTTCTGAGGAATAGTACTCCTCTTCATTATCAGGAATTCTAGCACTTTGGTCCTGGTTAGCAATGCTCTGGTGACCGCTCGGACAACTCTTCTCTCAAACCTTTGTTTGAGGCACTCTCTTTCTTCCTGACTTACCCTTGGACATTCATGCTTAAGATGATCTGGAGAATTACATTCAAAGAATATCCTTGGCTTTCTCTCTGTGGAACGAGAGGATGATGAAGTCAGCTTGGCTTCCTTTGCTTCTTTCACAGCTTTGGCTTCCAGCATTAGCTTCTGAAGCTTTCGCATTTGCTCTTCCAGCTCACTGATCTTCAGATCTTTAGGCTGCGAGCTAGAGGATGGAACTACCTCCTTTGCTGGAGAAGTTGGAGCAGATCTCTCATGAGTACGGAAGGGCTTCTTTATCTTCCATTTTCCAGCATCTATCTTCACAAAGAATGCTAGATCCTTCGGGGGTACCGCATTTGATGACGAAGTTTTCGCAGCAGCAACTTCGTTCTTCTTTGATTGTTGTATGATAAATTCGTGAGTTTTGAGTTGAGCAAATACCTCAGATGTGGACATTTGGCTAAGGTCTTTCTCGCTCAAGCTCGTCATCTTCACGAACTAGTCCTCTCGTGGAAAGAGCTTTGAGATGATCTTGTTATTCATCTCTCCATTATCATATGTCTTGCCCAGATTCCGGAGCTCTCTGACAATGGTGTTGAATCTTTCTTCCATAGCTTAGTAGTTTCTCCTGCATGCATAGAGAAAGATTCGTACTTATCAACAGCTACCTGTAGCTTGTTGGGCTTCATCTGGTCGGTCTCCTGGGAAGATTCACAGACATAATCCCACATTTGTTTGGCTGTATCAATGTCTAATGCTTTGTTTGCCATTAATGGCGACAAGGAGTCAAGGATCATCTTCTTTGCTAAGTGCTCCAACTGAGCTCTCTTTTTGTCCTTTGTATATTCATCAAACTTCTTCTCGATCATCTGCGGAGGTCTCGGTTGACCTTCAACGATTGGACCGATGAAGGGGTTGACCTTCATAATCCTTATGGGACCTTTGGTGAGAACATCCACCATCTCTGGATGTATGCTCTGGAGCTGGATAGTGGCCATCTTCTGCCATGAGTTGAACTTCTCCTTGGTATACTTTGGCAAAGTATGATTCATCTTGACAATCTTAGAGTTCTTGAGCTAGAGCAACAAAAGAACAAAATACCAGTGCAAGGAAAGAACACAGATCTGGTCTTCAAGCGACTCAGAAGCAGTCGGTCGTTCAACCTACCGCTCTGATACCACTTGTTGGTCCCAGATCAGAGTCGTCGTGGTGAATAACAAACAACTAACACACACAAATGCAGCGGAAGATTAAGTTTATCTTGCACTTAAGTTCTTATCAAAATGTTTCAAGGTTGTTCTTAGGGTTTCTTGCAGATAGATACTCTAGCAACTGTCGTTGCTAGGTTTCAAATCACCATGATCAAACAATAAGTAATAAAATAGTAAAGAACACACAAGATTTATAGTGGTTCGATCTTAAAGATCTACGTCCACTCTTCAGTCGTATCACTGAGAATTTCACTAAAAAGATATTTGAAGTACAAGGAATCGCCTATCTCTTGTAGCAGGTAGTGAGCTTTCGACCTAGCCACTACAAAGCTATCCTCCGATCCTTCAATCTTTTCTGCAGCAGCTACGGCCAAGTCAAGGGCGCACCTTCGTAAAACTTGTCCTTCACTGTAATGGAGGTTTTATAGTTCTCTCCTAAACTTTATCTGGTTTTGGCAATAGCCCGTCGAAGTCAATCCCTTTTCAGAGATGTGACTGCTGGATGCTTCCTAGGATGGAAGGTATCCCAATGATTGAATTCTTGAACAAAGTCAAGAAATCTCTTCAAGATAGTGTCAGATATTTAATGAGGGACACTATGGTTGTTGAGAGCTTTGAATACTTCTCTTTAAGAGGGCTCTCAACTGACTACTCTCTCTTTTGCTTTGTTCGCTTTTGTCAAAGGAATCTCTGTTCGCTTTTTTGTTGTTCAAGTGTTTGAATGCGAGATTATGAGCAGTAGTAGTAGTCGTAGTGTCTCTCTCTGTTGGACTTCTCTTTTATATCTGGAGATTCAAACTTTGAATCTCCAGACCAGTTAGACACAAAGGTCTTCTCCGTCCAAAATGGTTACTTATTTTTTTCTTCCTTTTCGGTTTGGTACAGTCGCTTTTTACCTACTTCGGGTAAGGCTTTCGTCCTTTGTTGTACCTTTTGTCAGAACGGACATCTTTAGCAAGTGTTGCTAAGTATTTCCTTGCTTAGCGTTCTATTGGAGAATGCTGGAAATACTCTGCTAAGCCTCTTGATTGCTGAGCTCTACTTAGCAATCTGCTAAGTCTTTTGGTTGCTGAGCTCTTCTAGCAATCTGCTAAGTACTAGCGAATGCTGACCATTCAACATTCTGCTATCACTTGATATCTTGGCTTCTGATTGCTACAACCTTTAGCAATCTCTTCCGTAGCAGCGAATGCTGACTCCTTCAGCATTATTCTATTTTCAATCTGCTGACTGCTAAGCGAATGCTCCTAGCAGTCTCTTCATTTCAGCATATGATTGCTAGCACCTTAGCAATCATTCTTCTTAGCACATGACTACTTTCTTCCTTAGCAGTCATCTTTGTCTGTTGACTTCTCTAGCAGCTACCATCTGCTGAGAATACTTCTAGCAATCTAATCTATTACAACTCGATATTTTTCCTAAATAGGACATTTACACGAGAGTTGCTAGACTATGCTAGATTTCAGCAATGATCGACCAAACTACTAAGGCTTTGATTCAACAAAACGTTTTACAATTTGATCTATGGGAAAATTACAACATAATTCCTAACAATCGATCCACCAGGTACCAAACTTCATTTCTCTTAAACTCAGCAAGCCCCTGTTGCATAGTGTTAATCCAGTCAGTTGATTTCAGAGCATCTCCAATTTTTGTAGGCTCTGATTCTTAAGATATAAAACAAGAAAGCAAAGCGCTCCCTTGTCTCGTGCGAACTGTATTGGCGACACTGTCCAGCACGGCTTCCTCGGGATGGTTTCTCAACCATTTCGGCTTCTGTAGCTGGGTAACTTCAACTGGTTGGACGAAATCGCCGTCTGCTCCCGATACTGGAACTTGAACTGAGTCACATTGACTAGAGTCTTGTTCTCCAGTGTTGACTTCCATATCCTACGCTCCTTGGTCTTCTTGACGTACCGCCAGTTGGATATCTTTATATATAATTTTATATATAAATTTCTACAATTATATATATAATTACATTAATGATTTGTTAATTGTTCGTTATAGTCCATATTATACATAATTCAATATTTTAAATTATAAAAAATAATTAATTTGTATTGGATGTACAAAAAATAATATATAAGTTATAAAAGATTATATAAATTATAACTATAAATAAAAAATTTATTAATGTTATAATAATCTATCTTATTAGTTTATTAAAATTATTATTACTATCTTACGATTTTTGAACATATGAATTTAAAATAATTTTATTTGTAATCATCATTTAAGTTTGCATGTTATTGTATAAATTTAATTATAGCTTGATTACAGAGTTTATATAAATTATTGAAATATTGGTAAAAAAATTAAATATTTTGTTGACAATTAATGGGGATAATTATCTTTATTATGGATTATAGAAATTGAAAATAAGACCGACTATTTTTATTGGAAAAATTGATTATTATGATTAGTATTAATTAATAATTATTTAATTAATGATAATGTATTTAAATAAAATAAAATAATATATTATTTGATGGAATAATTGTTCCCATTTTTTTATTTTATAATAATTGAAGAGATAATTTAATTTTTGTGTAAAAAAAAAAAAAAAAAGTTTATATATATATTTATACGTTGAGGATGAGATTTGAACACAAAACATCTTGGATATATAAAAACTTAAAATCAACACAATAGACCAACTTTACTACTTGGACATCTTTAACAAATTTCGCTTAAAAATATACATATACGTTTTTTTTTAGTTTTGGCGGTAACAATTATTTTTCCACTACTTTGCTTTAATATATATATATATATATATAGAGTAGTGATCATATGAGAATAGTTTTTAGTATGAGAAATGAGAATAAATCTCAGCCTTTGATGTTTTGATTTCAACGCTCATTGTCTATTTCACTCCGTGTGTAGCTTTCCTCGATTATCCTGCAGTTTTGCAAAATTAAGGTTATTTTTGTAATTTTAGCTTTTTTTAAAATCTGAAATAGTAACTCATCAGATTTTTTATTCCTTTCTTCGCGCGATTTGATTTCTTCTTCCTTCTTCGTTCGATTTGATTTATATTTCTTCTATCGATCAAATATTTTTTCTTTGTTTCTGGATTTCGCATTCATGTTCGGTCTCGACTTTGTTAATTGTGCATGAATATAGTTTAAAAAAATTTGTTTTATTTAGATCGACGTTCATTTTTACTATTATATTGTGCATCTTTAGTGTTACCTTTGTGCATTTTTGTATCTTACAGGTTCATTTATTCCAAAGTGTGTTGATGAGATGAAACATTTTAAGGGCAGAGTTTTTAGAACTGTTGATGTTTATATTGAGTTTTATAAAGACTACACTCGTGTTGCTGCTTTGAAGAAGAAGATGTTTAATTTTTTAATTTGTATTTATGTAAAAATGAAGTAAATCGAGCTAAAAATGAAGTAAATCGGGCTAAAAATGAAGTAAATCGGCCTTAAAATGCAGGTTGCTGTTTGTGTTTGAGTATTTTTACAGTTTTAGCCTTTAAAGGCTAAAACTGCAGGATATTGGGGCAAAAATGCCGCGTTTTTCATTTTGTTGAGAATGAATCTTGTTCATCGATTTGATGAGATGGACTCGCGAGATATATTCTTATTTCTCATAGTAACTCCTATTCTCACCTAATCACTACCCTATATATATATATATATATATATATATATATATATATATTAAAAATAATTGATCAATTAATTTACTAATCAATCTACTCTCGTGTTTTGTATCCGCACGTTGCGTAGATTAATATTTAATATTGTTTATAAAATATATATTAATGATTATTTTAAAATATTTTTTATGCATCATTATTAAATATTAATTAACTGTATTATAGATTATATCTATATATCTTCCTACATACGTATAAATTTTTATCAAAAATTTGAAGAGTAAACTCAAAATAAATAAAAATATAATTCTAATTTACAAAGTGAGCTTAACTTAAATAATAAATTATGCTTGTATATTTAAAAATAAATTAATGAATTTGTAAAGATTTTGAGGAAAAAAATGACAAAAATATATTAATTTTGTTATTATATAATTTATATATGTGTTGAGGTTCTATTTACGGAAGTAAATGGAGCTCTTAGAATCGTTGCAAAAAATAAGTAATAACGAGAAAGCAATAATCGATAGCAATAAATTAGGGGATCGAGAATGTGAAATGACGTAAATAAAATGCAAGTAAAATCAACACGATGAACCTAATGGAATCAACTTAGAAAGAATAGCAATTCTGTATATATTTTGACAGAGTTTCGGTACAATTTTGGGAGAGGAAGATCGATACAAAAAATAAGCAAAAAACTATAGACCTAACCTCAGCCGCCGATGAGCTCGTGGTCGCCAGATTTTCGTAATTGCTCGGGATTCTCGGAGTCGGTTAGGGTTTGTAACTGTTCTGTGTTGCCACGTCTTTGAGTCATTGATTGGTCTCGTCGATGGTGAGCTTATGTTGTGCTCGGTACCGAGCGTGCACTAGGGTTGGTGTCTATCTCATGACTAGGAAATTCTTCCTACCTTGGTTGTCGATTGGGTCTGCGAATCGTAGGCCCTAGGCCGAGTGGGCTTGGGTCGCTAAGGACTACCCCTAACAATAGCCCCTTTAGATTTCGGGGCCAATTTGCAAATAGGTACTGGAATCAAAACCTTTGACCGTTGTATGTACAAAGTGCGGAGTCTTGAAGCGACAGTACGACATCATTTAAGGGCCCAGGAGGCATTTCCGGAGAATCGCGGCTTCTATTGGAAAGTGGGGAATAACCAGGAAATTATCTCCAATTCATATAGTTGTTCGTTAAGAATATTTATGTATAACAGTGTCGGGTGGCTTCGGAAAGCTGTCCCGAGGGCCACTGCATGGGTCCGGAGTCCACACGGGTCGTCGGGTGCCTTTCAATTTTTCTTGCTCTCCTTTCCAATATCCGGCCACCAACAGGTAATTTCTCCCCCTATTTCATTTAGATTTGCTATATATGTCAAATTTCTGAGGTTTGGACGGTTGATTTGGGGAAATTTATGGTTGGAAGTTCTCTTTTATGCTTTGTGAAATTATGCACATATGGTGTTCGATTAAATGCCTTAGAAAATATTTGTGGTTAGGATTGTTTATATGTCGTGATTTCTAGGCATGATTAGTTGAAGTTAGTCGATTTTTTTGGAATTTATGTGGAGATATGGATTTATTGCCCTTCTTTGAGGACATTGGGGTATGGTTGGAGTTTTTGATTTTGTGTGATACTTGTGTGAAATCGTAGTCTTCTTGTGGTTCCGGGATGAGTTCTTCATAATCACGGGTCACTTGAGGGATTTTTGTGCTCTTACACTTGACATTTGCAAGTCCCATGGTTGAATTGAATATTGATTTGTTTTTTGTTCTTGCAGTTATTATGGACCCAAACCCCGTGTGGCACGCCCTGCTAATTTCACTGACGACGAGTTCAAAGCACTATGGTCCCTTCCGTTGTTTGTGGATCAAGATACCCTTGTCCAGTCACTCTTGCAGGATTGGGGATAAAGGATGACGTGGAAACACTGTTCCACAATATTGGTTGGGATAAGATGCTCAAGGAACGGTGGCCCGCCTACGACGAGCAAACGAAGGAATTTTTGGCATCGGCTCGTGTTTGCCCGAGCCCTGGAAATTGGTCGTGCCACTTGACCTTTAAGATGGGCGGCCGAATATATAACTTAGAACGTGCAGAGTTGGATGCGATTTATGGCTGTGAAGAGGGCTCGGGTTTTATACCCGCGGATTGTGATGCGAAGGATTTTTGGCAGAGGATCTCTGGAGAGGTTGTCCTTGGGACCTTGAGGATGAAGTTGGTGAAGGGTTCTCTCATTAGGAACCCGGTGCTTAGATACATCCACAAATCCGTATCTAACTCGGCGTCCGGGAGACATGAGTCTAACAATGTGACCATTTCAGAGCTTTATTTGCTTCATTCAATGCTAGCCGGAGTACCTTTCTCCATGTCCACCTTGGCTATGGATAACTGGAGTCGAGCTCCCTCGCAGACCCGGAGCAACATCTACTGTGGCGGAATGCTCACACCCATTCTCGACCACTTTGGTATTCATCGAGATGGAACAGACGTGCCACCGTCTGTGGTAGATTTGTCGGTACTCACCTTGGAAAAGTATATTGCCACCCCCAGACCGAATGTCTATTTATACAAGGTGGTTGATGACGCGTGGATAATGCTCCCGAACACTGCTGCCACAATGATTACTGATCAGGATGGCCAAAGAAATTGGTTGTTGGACACGCCGACACATAAAGAGTTATGGTATAAAAAGGGGCGTGATGGGACTTGTTCGAGATATGGGCTCCCTACTGTTGTGCCTGAAGACCGCGGTGAGGAGTCGATGGACGAAGAAGAGCTGCAGGATGATGAGGGTGTCGGGACATCATCAGCTGGAGCCTATTGCCCTTGGCAAACAGAGATGTTAGACATGATGAGGGGTATGACCACGTCCATGGCCGGATTGGACATGCGGATGGTAGGCCTAAGGAAAGAGGTGACGGCATTGCGGGTTGATATGGTTAGCCAGAGGGAGTGGTTTGAGTAGAGATTTGATCAGGTGAATGATAGATTGACTGGCATTGAGACCGAGATGCACGATTTGTACCATCAGCTTCCAGCCTACTATCGGCGGTGCCGGCAGAATGAGGATGCTCTAGGCCCGAACCAGCAGTGATCACCGTCTTTCTGTCTTTTCATACTTAGTCGTGTGTGGACTAAGGTTGGGGGTAGGACGGACGTCGGTTTTCTCTCTTCCCTACTTGTTATTTTAGATTGTTTTATCTTTTCTCTACCCTTGTTTACTTTTATTTAGTCTTTTTACTGTTTAGTCTTATTTTGTTGCTTTGAGTCATTCGATGGGGTTGTATAATGATCTGAATCTTGTTTGAGTAATTGATATTTTGAGAATTGTTGGTTTTGCTGTTTTATGTGGTGATTTGGAACAGGTGGATAGAGCTTAAACAGCCGGAACCATGCTGGATTTTTTTTATTCCACCTTGTAAAACTGATGGAAGTGGGGTACATAAACTCTAACACTTAATTCTCACACTAGCATGAATTGAATGATTTATTTTGAGTTTAAATGATTGCAAGTGAAGTGTACTTGATTGTGATAAACTTAGGCATAAGATTGAATTCATGATAAGGCATGAACATGATTTGATTTCAATTGAGCTTATGATAGGGTGGAATAACTAGATGTTGATGCATGTGTAGGTTAAACAAATTTTGCACTTGACTTCATGTTATATTGATGCTTAGAACTCAACACCTTTGAACTTGTGAGTTTTGAGCCTAATGAGTCCTTATACCTCATTATTGATCGGTTGTGAGAAGCAAGGCACAAGTGGAATAAGTAGAGTCTATCGATACCACTTTGTTTAACATGTCACATTGAACTAGAAAATGATCTTAGGCCATTCCTTCTTAGTACCCACGCTTTTATACTTTTGTAGAATAAGGTGGAAACATAATTATCCTAACTGTTGTTTTGGAGCCAAGTTGAGCCTTTAATTCTTTCGTATAATTCTTAGGAACAAGTTTGAGGGTTAGGATAAGGGTTGAGAGAAGAAGAAATGAAGGGGGTAAGAATGAAGGGGGTAAGATTGAATCATGTGAGTGAAAAAGAAAGTATCAATTTGGTAAATATGATGAGGTTGTAGGAAAATATACGAAAAGAAAAGAAAAAAAAAGAGAAGAAAAAAAAAGAAGAAAAAGAAAAAAAGAGAGGCTTGTTTGCATATCAAGCGATGAAAAGTGAGAAGTTGTTAAATTGTGGTTCAAGAGTTATAATTCCTTGTTGAAAGGTTGAGTGGTTGAGTGTTGAGAATAGGGGAACGAGGATGAATGAGTCACTTTAGCCTAAAACACCCTACTTGTTAGTAAGCCACGTTACAACCCGATTAAAGTCCTATTTGATTCTTGGACGATGTTTCGATGTGAACAAGTGTGGTAGAGGTGAACAATATGAATGAGACTTGTGCACTTGTGCTTGAGAGAAAGAAAATTAACCCTATATAGCTGAGTGTGAGTGTTACACCCATATATGATCACATGCCGGTAAGGTTGAATTCTTTGTATTAATAAAAACATGGTGGATAATGACAAATTTGTGAAATCGAAATATGCATTGACAGATAGTGATGAGCTATGAAGCATTGTACCAAGTGAATGAAAATCTAGTTTCTTGTTTTTGATTGAGGACAATCAAAGACTTAAGTTTGGGGGGTTTGATATGTGTGTAATTTGTACTATTTTTAGCGTGTTTAATTGCATGATTTGATGTGAATTAGGTGCACAAATCACACAAATATCTTTTTTTTGATTGATTTTACCTTCACTTGGTGTTCGAGAGGTGTTTGAGCGTGCAGGACATGAAACGAGCAAGAAATTCGAGTTTTTGAGCAAAAACTTGGCTAAGGAGCAGACCCATCCCACTCGGGACAGACCTGTCCCGTTCGGGACAAAGGCTTGGCGTGAATTGGAAGAATTCGAAGCATGTCCGGCTCGGGAGGCATCCGTTCCACTCGAAACTCAGAAATTTAGCGTGAATTGGAAGAATTCGAAGCCTGTCCCGCTCGAGACCAGACAGGATTTTTGGTAACAAACTCAATTTTCATAATGCTCGGAGGAAGGTTTTCAAAGGAGGTCCCGCTCGGGACCGAATTACTGAGGCTGTAGATTTTTTAGCTATAAAAGGCTGAGGGGGGGTCACAAAATAGAGGTTCGACTTTTAAAAACCCTAGAGAGAAAAAGGCACGGAGGAGAAGCGAAAAACAGAGTTCAAGGGCTAGGAATCTGAGATTGAATGAACGAATTGAAGATAGAATTGAAGATTCATCCCCAAAGCCTAAGATTTCTTGTTCTTTATTTCCTCTATGTTTCTTTTTGAGATATTGGTGTTTTTCATTATGTTTATGAGTAGCTAAACTCATTGTTGAGGATTAGGATGTGCTTGGGGACGATTTTGAATATTGTTTGGACTTGATAAATTGAATTTCCATGGTTTGATTATTGTTGTGGTATTGAATTTGTGTTCCTTCCATGTTTGATCACCATGTGTTGGAAATTATGCCTCAATGAACTAACTTAATAGGTTTGCTAATTAGAGGGGATTGCAATGATAATTTGGTGTCGTTTCACTTAGAGGATAGGTGAGTTGATATCTAGGTCTTTAATTCTTGAGCTTTTGGGAGTTAATTGAAGTCAATAAACCTAGACTTAGGTTGAGATTAAGATTAATCTACTGCTATTGCACTGGTACTAAGGGATTACTAAAGTAAGCGAATTGATCCAAACTATTTAACGGAAATTGATTTGTGGTGTTGAAAAGCCCAAACGTGTTCCTAATCTACCCAGTTCATCCTAGGTTCCTCGAATGTTCTCTCTTTGGTAATCTTACATTAGTCGTTTGGTATTTTATTTAGTTACATGCTTTAATCTTTATAATTTCAGGTAGTTTATAATTGATCATTTAAAGTCATTGTATTGCGTCTAGATATTTAAGTTTATAAATCAATCCATTTTACTCAAAACAACGGGCGAGTTGAGTCTTTGTGTTTGTTAATTTTTACTTGATAAAATATACTGCATCACGAGCCGAGATCAAATCGTTTGGACAGTGGTATGATGAACCGCTACATGAAGCATGAGACCGATTCTGGGATCTACTCCGGAAGTGTCCAAGGCATGGGCTCTCACGGAGTCAACAAATCTATCAGTTCTATGGGGGATTGAACTATGATATGAAGATTATGATGGACTCCTCATCGGGAGGTGCTTTCTTAGATCAAGAGGAAGATGAAGCTTGGGGGACAATCGAAAAAATGGCGGAAAATAGTTATCATTGGCCAAAAGAGAGTAAAGATTACCGGTCGGTCAAGACGATAAATGAGATAAAGGAAAGTGAGGAGTTAAAAGAGGAAATAACTTTGATGCAAAAGAAGCTTGATGCATTATCTACCTCGGGAGGTAGAAGGGGTGATGTAATGATGATGAAATATGAGGAAGGATACCCAGAGAACGTGAACTTTGTAAATCCAAGAATTGGGTACAACAATATGCGACCTCAATACAACCCTCCAGGGAATATGTTTTATCACCCCTCCAACCGCTACCACCTGAACTTCTCCTACGCGAACCCCAACAACGCTTTAAACCCTCCAATGCAATTGGAGAATGGGGGAGTAGTAGTCAAGGTGGCTATGTCGGGGGAAGTGGTAGATTTGGCAATCAAGAGGTTAGGAAAAATTCAAGTGATGAGTTGGAGAAGAGGTTCGAAAAGTATGACGGGATGTTTGCAGAAATTCAATTGCAAATATCATCAATTTTTAAGCAACTTAGTGGGAAGCACCAAGATGGGAAGTTCCCAAGTGATACGGAGGTCATTCAAAAGAAGAGTTGTAGCATGGTTGAAGGTGAGCAAACACGAGATGAGATGACATTGGTCATGACTCTTAAATTGGAGAATATGGAGTTTGAAGTGGAAGACAAAGCTTTGGCTATAGAAGAAGTGAACGTTATTGAAGAGGAAAATGTCAAGGATAGGAAGGGGGTTCAAGACAAAGAAGTCCTTTTCTTTGATTATGTTAGGAAGGGGGACATCGAGATGCCTAATCCGGAGGAGATACAACGTGTGCCATTGCTTGATGAGTTAATTGAGGAAGAGTTGAAAGACGAAGAAGAATTGAGAGATGAAAGAGATGATCAAGGTGGAAAAAGTGTGGCAAACAAAAAGGAAGACCCAAGGACTTTCATTGTAAGTTGCAAGATAGGGGACACAACTATTGAGAAAGCCTTGTGTGATTCCGGGGTGAGTGTAAATGTCATGTCTTGGAACTTGTTTAAGGAGTTGAATTTTGGAGAAGTGAAGCCTACTTGCCAAGTTCTTCAAATGGCGAATCATGCCCTGTTTTGCCCTTGAGGGGTTGTTGAACACGTGCATGTGGAGATTTCGAGTTTCACCTTCCCGGGTGACTTCTTGATTGTAGATATGGAGAACAAGGGGGTGTATTCACCTTATCTTTGGGAGGCCATTCTTGCATACGGCCGACACTTTATTTGATATGAAAAATGGTGAACTAACTCTCCGGTGTTGTGGAAAAGAAGTTGTGCTCTCCTTACCTTTAAGAAGTTTAGATGAAGGAGGATGTTGATCCGGGATTAGCTCATATAGATTTGGTGAATAAGGAGTAAGATGATCCGGGGGATTATGTAGAGCACAAAATAGGAAGAACAAAGAAGGCTAGAGTGGATGAGGAGATACCTCGGAGTGCACGGCAAAAGTTGATCTTCCCGGATGAGCATTGGGTACTTGAACAAGGTATGAGTTCCGGACCCGCACCTTTTGATCATGATTGACAAAATTGAGGTAAGAAGTCAAGCTATTGACTATAAAGAAGCGCTTGTTGGGAGGCAACCCAATGTTTAATTGCTTCGGTTATGTTGATTTTTGAGTTTAGTTGTTAAATTGCTTTGTCTAGGTAGTTCGTTTCATTGGTTTTGTTGTTTTGCTAATAATGGATAAATGATACTTGATTTGTGGATGTTTTTGCAAGACTTACTTGATTTTATGTTGAGAATTCAGACTTTAGAAACGTGTATACTTGACATGGAGTTGAGAAATTGAAGAAAGGATGCTTGGAAGTGGCAAAATAGAGGGAATTTTTTGCCGGGACTGTTTCGGATCGCCCTAGCTCGTGAAGGATTGGCCGATCCCAACCTTTGCTGTTGTGGGATCGGCTGAGATAAGCAGATATTCAAAATTTTCGCGGGCAAAGCAGGAGATCGACCGAGCGGCTCGATCGATCTGGATCAGGCAGTGCAAATGCTGGTAGACAGAACCTCAGATCTGTCGATCCATCCTCAGATCGGCCGATCTCTGCGCAAATTTAAAAGGGAATCTAGGGCTCATTTCGCCCCATCTCCATTTCTGTCGAAATTTTTCTTCTAAAATCCTTTCTTGTGCTTACTTTCTCTGATTTGAAAAGTTCTCACTCCTTGATTTTTCTCATGGCTAGAAAGAAAGCAAAGGGAAGTTCTTCCTCCATTGGATGACCAAAGGGCTTTGTGTAGGGTTTGAGTCTACGATGGACAACACGAGTTGCCATTAATGAATTTCTTGCCATTGATCGTTCTTAGGATACCAGGAATAAATTTCAATTAAATAAACCATGTGATCCTATGCATGCTCCTACAAAATTAATTGCAGATGATGGATTTAGAGAATACCTGATTTCACCGTTTGATCTACAGATCTAGATCGGAGCCAATAACGATGAAATAGATCTGGATCTGAATCTGAACGCCGGCGATGAACGGTTGTTCCTACAGATCTGATCTTCTGATCTGTTCCCTTGCTCCTTGGAAATCTGGTGAGGATTATCTACCAAGTTGAATTCGAGATCTGGAGAAATCGATCAATTTCTCCCTCTGGATAGTCGCTGCCGTTTCTCTCTCAATTACAGTCAATATACTGAATCATCAATGATCTGATAGAGAGAAGGCATATTTATAGTGTTAGGGTTTTGAGAAACCCTAACCTTAATGGGCTATGAGCAGTTCATGGGCCAGACCAAGGACCAGATGCAAATAATAAAGTGGGCCCTCTTTATTAATTAATCCTTCCTTGTTCAACCCAGAACATAATTAATTAATAAAACATTGTTTTAACCTTCACCACGGTAACAATGCTGACTCGCCCCTTTATTACCACGTTATTAGGAACGGGTTGCACCAAACTAACATGATCCACATATTTAAGGTTTTAGACATTCATTAATTAATTTGGCTTATGACAATCAGCCATAATTAATTAATCTCTTATTTCCTAAGTAATACCACTCACTCCTTTTCACTTATGCCTGAATTAAATAATTCAACCTGCAGGGTTTAGCATAATGAACCTTGTGAGCGCCTCAGGGAATGTCACCATTCTGAAACGGATATGCTTACCTAAACGTCCAGACTAAGCAGGCCACACACAAATTTCCAACACCCAAAATACAGGTATTAGAGTACATGTAAGACTCGCCACTCTAGTAAAATCAAAGTGTGGTCAATCTGTGTGTGCCCCTTATCCTTCAGTTAGGTTTAAGATCATAGGAAGTATGTTAGGGATCTGGCTCATTCATATGTCAATGAGAATGGCACATCCCACTGTTGATCCCATCAATACATAACCATGTACCGACACATCAAGTAGCTAGGATAAGCCCACTTGTGAACCGATGTGCCGCAGCTTAGACCGACAGCCTATCCAGGGACTGTCTCAACTGTGATACTGTTTATATCTCGCTAGGTCAAACGACTCATATGATCCTCTGTGATCTCCTACACACCATATGATCATCCCTATAGGCGAGATAATAGGATATTATGGTTCGTTGTATGTTTGTTTCATCAGACAACGAGCATTATTGTAGCAACACATATATGAAGACCAGTGTACAAAACACTTAATCATATATGCTTTCAGTATATAATCCCAACACTTTGATGATGAAGAATTTGAAAGATACAAAAGTTTGGCACGAAGGCAAGTAGTGGGAACTACATATCTATGCCGGGAGACTTTAGAAGAGCTGGGGTGGAAGAAGGATGTTTGGAATCTGTTCACTGGCATCGGATGGAGGCAACTGCTCTATGGAAATTGGCCGGCTTACATGAGGCTGACAAAGGAATTCTTGGCTTCAGTTCGTGTTACATGGAGCAGGAATGGTCTACCTGTACTTGTGAAGTTCAAACTTGAAGGTCAGGAATTTTTCTTGAGTAGGCAAGAAATTGATGGAATTTTCGGGTGTCATGAGGAGTCTGTGTTTATTTTTTAAGACCTTGATCTTGCTGAATTCTGGGAGTCTATTTCAGGAATTAAATTTATGAATGCTTTTGATATTAAGTCTTGTAGGCCATCTTTGATTAAGAATCCTATTATCCGGTATCTTCATCAAATAATAAGGGGATGTTCTTGTGGTTATGATGGATCTGGCTGTGTCGATATCATAGAACTCCATTTTTTGTTTGCTTTGTTACATGGAAAGAAGTTTTCTATTGGAGGTTTGTTGATGGAAGGTTGGTGCAATGCCCTGAATTTGGAGACTTTACTTATTTGTGGTGGTGGTGGTGGTATGTTGATGCCTATTTTCGAATTCGTTGGTGTTGATTTGATTGTTGTTTTTGCTCCTGGATTGCTTCTTAATACAACTACTTTGCTTGCTAAGGCGTTTTTGGTTCCTTCTCGGTTTGGAGAATGAATAAATTTTGGGAGATGGTAATCGAATTGCCTAACCATGCACTGACTAAAGTTGATGATTTGAAGGATCGATCTAACTGGTTGACGAATTCTGAGGCGCATTTGGATGTCGTGAGATTGATTGTTGATTGGAGAGTTGAAGGAGTTCAGGGTGAGCTGCTGCGCCGCACTCCGGTGCCATACCAATGCCGCCGCCGTGACCGCTCACCACAGGAGCGTGAGGAGTGATGCCGCACTGTCTACCGTTTTTTACAAACTTAGTCTCACTTGACTAAGTTTGGGGGGATGTGCCAGTAGTTGGTGCCTTGGTTCATTCTATCCTCTCTTCCTCTATCTTATTTTGCATTAGTTTAGTTTAGGTTGTTTGGATGATTTTTACCCAAACATTGGAGTTGATTTGATATGGTTGTATTATGATGATTTGATCTACTTTTGGATATGGATTTGGATTTTGTTTGGATATGGATTTATGGTTTGTATGATTTTGATTGTGATGTTTGATGGAATGATTAATGATTTGGTATGAATGACTTCTTTCTATTTTGTTTGGTTTGTGGAATGATGAATGGTTTTGTTTGAATGGTTGTGCTAGTGGATAATATTGTAAATTTCTCGATTGTTGTTTTGTGGTTTGATTGGTGGGAATGAGAACTTAATGGTATGAATTATGCTCAAGAATTGGTGGCGTTTGTGTTTGTTTAGTAGGTATATAAGACATTGGAAGCGGTTCGATCGTGGCTACCGATGGGTAACGCATTTTATCGCTCTCTTACCATTTAGATTCATTGCATGTAGTTGTTGTTTTTAGGATTGTTTGTGTGCTTGTGTGTGTGTGATGAACCCAAATTACGCTTGAGATTGGACCATGATTTACTTGGTGAAGTTTGAATATTACCTCAACTTATGATAGGGCGGAATCTTGTTGTCGAAGCATGTCTAAGTTTAACTTTTGAATTGCCGAGTTTTGTGTTTAGTTAATGCATGGGACTGGACTGTGAGTCTTGAGCCATGATATTGTCATATCTATTTTGTTTGAGAGAGGCGAGATTGAGAGCAAAAGATCTAGAACTTGCATTTATTCTCGATCTATTAGCACGAGTATGTGACTAGAAAATGATATTAGGCCGTCGATTCCTAGTCCTACCTTTCACACCAGGATTATAAGGTGTTAACTTTGGTTATTATTTACCTTTCATACCTTTGACCCCCGTGATTGAGCTTCATTGGAGAATTTTATTTGATATTATTAGGATCAAGTTTGGGGGGAAGAGAGAATAAGGGTGAATACGGTGATGTGAGATTGGGTTGGGAATTGTTTGGCATTTGCTATTGCAATTGATGAGGCATGTAAGGAAAGGAATAAAGAGGATTGATGTAAATCTTAGAAAATGAGGCACTTGAAAAATGTGAAAAAAGAGTGGTGCAAGTCTTAAAAATGTGCACCCACATGAAAAAAAAATGAAGGGAGGTGGAGCCAATGAAAAAAAAAAAGAAGAGAGAATGAAAGGGAAAAAAAAAGAAGAAAATGAAAAAAAAAAAGGAGATTTGAGAATAGAATAAGCCTCGAGTTTAGTGGTTGATTATTACATTTTAGGGGGGTTCTTGGGAAATTGAGCAGTTTAGTTACTTTAGCCCAAAACCACCTACCTTTTAGTTAGCCACGTTATAACCAAAGCAAAGACCTTCTTGATTCTAGGAGCTAACTCATTGTAGTATAGTGGTGAGAATGGATGCAAGCCTATGAAAATTGAGCTCGATATCTTGTGATTGAGTGATTCTCATCGTCTCTAAACACGTGAGGGAGTGATTTCATTTCTTTTATCCATATTTGATGAGTGGTTTCAGTCCTTAGCATTAACCATGTCACAAAGTTAGGTGATAATCTCGTTTGACTATGACATGCTAAGATAATCAAGATGAGCTATGAGGTATTGCACGAGGTCGAATGATTGCTTTACTTTGTTTTGATTGAGGACAATCAAAGGTTCAAGTTTGGGGGATTATGATATGTGCATAAAATAACCTTTATTTCGATGTTTGTGCATTCATATTTGCGTTCATTTTACTCCCATATCATATGTTTTTTGCTTCTTTTTGTTGTGTTTTTGTGTTTTGTGTGTTTCGGATGGTGTAGGTTAGGTTTTGGGCATAATTCAGCATTTTTGGCTTAGTTTTGGAGGAAAATCGCCCGATCCAAGAGTTAAAGGCATTGGGGATCGACCGAGAGAGCAGGAAAAGAAGCAGGATGGGTTTCAGAAAAGCTGACCGGTCGATCCTATAGAGATCGATCGATCTGGGCTGTTCATAGACATTTCCCGGTCGATCATGCAGAGACCGGTCGATTCGAGCATTTCAGAGGCTTATCTTGGGCGATCCTGCAGTGGCTTGGCCAATCTGCTACTTCAGAGGCAGATTTCGATCAAGCCAGATTCAACCCGGCCGATCCGTTACGGGTTGTTTTGGGGGTTTCTCTGTTTCAAGTCATCCTGGGAGATCTAATCTCATCCCGGGCGATCCGAGGCTCTGCTAACTCATTATAAAAGGGGGAAATTCAGATCTTATGAAGACTTTTTCACTTTACACGAAAAATTAGTTAGATTCTCTCTACATTTCCATCCTCCATCTTCTTCCAAACCCAATCCAAGGTGTCAAAGAGCTAATTCCACCTCACTTAGTGAAGATTTGAAGAATCCAAGGGTATATCAAGATCAAATACTCAATTCGGGGAAGAAATTTCCAGATCTATCAATTGTAATGGTTTGTTTTCAATTCAACATTGTAATGATCGAATTGATAGGTATGATGTTCTACACTTCTTTTGGATGTTGATTTGAATAAAGATGTGTGATGATTAGGTTGAATTTTGCTTGTTTACCCTCTATGAGATTGAATCATGCTAGTGCTCATTCTTATTCACCTAGGCGTAGTACTAGCCAACTTAGGTGATAATTGACGTGAATATTGCAGCCAACACGCGGATAGGAGCATCGTGAATAGCATGTATTCTTGTTTTCCTCGATCCAATCCCTGTGCGGAGGAAGGGCATAGGATGATGATTTACGTGCCATAGGGAGTGAGTTTGAAGCCAATAACGTAGCTACTTGAGGATTTTAACGTCATCTACGGTCAATTCGCCGTGATAGGGGATTGGCTAGTATAGGGTAATAGTCCATCCATTTAGGGATTAAATTGTCTTTTCATCTAAGTTCGACCTAATTGGAGCACATCGGCATTCTCATCAACATCCATTATATCTCTATTAAGTATTTGTGTGTCTTGTTCTACCAAGTTGTTTAGGAAATTAATGAATTGCTTGAAATTACCGATAATTGAATGATGAGTGTGTTATTTGCTTTTAATGTTGTTTTTAGTTAGTTGAATTCAAGTTTAGGATATTAGAACAAAACTCAACGACTTTAATTGTTCCTAGCTATAAGAGTCCACACTACTAGATAGTACTCCTTAGGGCGAAACGAGTAAGTTCCTTGGATTGATTTTATTACTTGATAACCATTATATTTGAGCAATCAATTTTAGTGTCATCACACTTTTTAGCTTGTGGTCATGCTCATTTGCAACACGACACTCATCTCCACATTATTCGAATGTTCTAGCTTGATAAATTCCAAAATGTTCAATAATCCTCCCTGTTGTGGCATGTGCTCAGCATGTTTTGATCTAAAAAAAGAAAAGAAAATAATAATAAAATACTTTTGTTTCGCTCATGACTGAGTTTTTCAAGTTGAGTGTACTTTCATATGCCTTGCTGAGGATTGTGAGAACTTACCTTTGCATTGGATTTGTATTTTCCTTGAGGCGAAATTTAGCGTGAACATTTCTTATGGATATGATGAAGGTCATCTTTGTTTAATTCTAGCCTAGGTCTTTTGTGACCTCACTTAAATAATGTATTCCTTTGATCATATTTTGTGCCTTATTGCATGTTTCTTTGTTTACCTTCATTATTTTATCACCCTATTATCTGTTCGTTCTAAATAGTTTTGCACCCTTATTAGCATTCTTAGGTACTTTATTGAGGACAATGTTGATTTCTAAGTTTGGGGTGGGGGTGTCCGTAAAAAACAACAAAAACATCGAGTTTGGTTGCTCTATTAAGAAATGCATTACTTGCTGAACAAATGCTATAGCATGTGTCGGGTGCTTGTAATTGATCTAAAAGAAAAACTTAAAGAAAAAAAAGGCAATAGGGGATTTGAGAGGAATTTGTGAGGCACAATCCTAGGTGGAAAGTATAGAGGAAAGATAGGTGTAGAAGGCCTTGAAATGCTCATGAATTAGTCACTTTATCCAAAATTATCCAACCTTAACCCTAGCCTATCATTACAAGCTGAAAAGTCCTTCTGATCCTTTGGATTTCAAAATACCATTAGTGGAGAGGTTTGCATGTAATCCAGTGTGAAGAAAAGAAAAGTAGGTTCGATGAGCATGATGGCATATGCATTGAATTGTATGTGATACTTGTTTAGCTTAGGTCATGTTTACTCTTTGAATAAGCTTCATTGGGATTGGATTATATGAGCTGGAGGAATTTGCTTGCTAAACAGTTTAGAAATATTAAGAGATGATGTGTTGTTGAACTTATAGTGTATGGCTATAGCTAATTTTTCTCCATTTAGTTGAGAGCAAAAATGAGTTTATGCCGAAAGCATTAAGAGTTATATTTATGCCTTTAAATTAATAAATTCGAGTCCTTTGAGTCTTGTCTAAGTCCATTTTAGGTTTAAATAAGCATATTTGTGCATTATTGGTGTTTAGAAGAATAGTTGTTGCAACTTAACTCTTTCGTGTCTAGCTTAGTATAAAATTATGCAGGAAAGACATCAAGTATAAATTCCAGAAGAAAGTGAACATGTCGAGTGAAAATGTTGAATGCATGGTGGTCAGTCTAAAAGAGAAAGTCGGGAAGAGAGAAAGTTTCAAATTGGGACATCTTTTAATTGCTAACATGGGTGTGCTGATGTTGAGTTGAGCTGGAAAGTGAAAGCACTGGGGTTTGTTGCCACCTAGGCAGGGAGAATTAAGGCAATGCAGCATTAATTAAGGAAACCTAAAAAGATTTTCTTGTAGAATTTTGGAGCTGCATATAAAAGGGAGGAAAAGCTCATTTTGTGAGTGTGCGAGATTTTACAGAGAAATACACAAGTCTTGTAGAGGAAGGAAGACCAAGCAAAAAGAGTGAGTTGGGCAGCAACCGAAGGAGGAATCCTGAGGGCACTATTTCGGGATTGAAGGAATTCATCCCCTTAGCTATTTCTGATTTACATTTCTAGTTGTTTTTACTTTGTTCCTATGTTTATTTGTGAAGAAAACTCGGATGTGAATCATTTTGTATTAGCCATGAGCTAATCTTCTTAGACTTGGGTTGTTGACTTCTTAGCTTAAGCTTATTGCAGTGTTGTTTTGATTCATTGCTAAATCTATCAGATTTGGGTGTTTATCAATCTTATCTTACTCTGTTTGGCCAACTTAGCTAAGATACATTTTTGCTCATGCTTGGAAAAGCATGTTTAGGAGAGAGCCTTGTTTTGAACTAATTCTAGCCATTGGAAAATGTGTGGAATTAGTGTGCTTATTGAACTTATCTTACTTTGAGTTGAATATTCTTTTTTTTTAGCATAGGAATATGTAGATAGATGATTATCTTAGCAACATCTATGGCTTGGAAAAGCTATTAGATTATATCTGCGGTTTAGCACTAGAGCATGCTAGGATCAATGCTACAACATCTTACATAGCAAGAAGAGTCAGCAACCTGAGTTGTCTTTTATAACTGAGAACTTATTATCTTGTTTGTTTATCTGTTGATTCAATTGTTATTGTGTTGTTTAAGTTTATTTACCATTTCTGCAGTATGAACATCTCAAACACAAATTGTATGTTGCATGTTAATGTGTGCACGATTTTACATATAAGGCATTCCCTGTGGGATTCGACTCTAGATTACTCTTAGATACTACTTGACAGTGTACACTTGCACATTGTTGCACATTTTGCACGTATCATTTATGCCCTCTTTCTGACTATAACCCTTTGCCACCAGCCTGGCTTCGAAAGCCGTAATTTCTCCATCTGCTCCCTTCTTCCTCTTGTATACCCACTTACACCCTATGGCCCAAAATTCATCAGACAGTTTAGCATTCTGGTATACATCAATAACAATTATTGATTCTATCTCATAATCCATGGCGATGCGCCAATTTTCAACATCCTTGTCATTCACTGCCTCTTCGTAGGTCAATGGGTCAGAGTCTTCATGTCCGTCTTCTGGGTCCAAGTCCGATGACTCACCCGTAAACATGTACCTATCTGGTTGGAAAATGACTCTCCCACTGCGACAAGGCATCAGTGTCGTGTCAGTAGTTGGTGCAGTAACTTGTTGTTCCGCACCTTGCACTGAAGAACGCATCGGTGGTGTTGTACCTCTCACAGGTGCACTTACATTCGCACGTTCCCCTTTCCTTGGAATTGAATTCTCGTCTTCAATTTCTTGAAGTACTATATCACTCCTTGTCTTTTGGTTTCTCACATACTCAGCCTCCAAGAATCTAGCTTTGGTGCTAACAACGATTCTCTAACTCTCAGGACAGTAAAGTAACCACCTTTCGTTTGCCTAGGATACTATATAAACAGTCTTACCTTGTACATGCTTTCTAACTTATCAGGTTCCTTCATCAGCACGTGTGCTAGACAACCCCATACTTTAAACTTGTACAATCTAGGTTTGCGTCAAAGGAAGAGTTCACATGGTGTCTTAGGAACCGATTTAAAAGGCACCAGGTTTAAGATGCAAGCCATTGTTTCCAATGTGTATCCCCAAAATGAAATGGGTAAGCTTGCATAACTCATCATTGATCTCACCATTTCCAAAAGAGTTCTATTTCTTCTTTCAGCTACACCATTTTGCTGGGGAGTACCCGGTGCAGTCCACTGGGATGTAATCCCATGATTTGACAAATATTGCTTGAACTCGTTCCTGAGGTATTCGCCACCGCGGTCAGATTGCAGTGACTTGATAGTTTTCCCGACCTTGTTTTCTACCTCAGCCTTGAACTCTTTGAATTTCTCAAAGCATTCAGACTTGTAGTGAAACAGGTAAATGTATTTGTATCTCGAGTAGTTGTCAATGAAAGTGATGAAGTACTCATACCCTCCACGAGCCTGTGTGGACATGGGCCCACGTAAGTTAGAATGGATCAACTCCAACACATCCTCTGCTCGAGACTGACTAGCCTTAAAAGGCATAGAAGACATCTTGCCCTCGATGCAGGATTCCCAGCTTTGATAAGGTACAAGCCGGACTAAGTCCAATGTACCGTCATGTGCAAGTCGTTGAATTCACTTCAAGTTGATGTGACCCAGTCTTAAGTGCCAGAGATATGTACAATCCTCGTCAGAAGAAGTAAACTTTCTCTTTCTAGGATTATCAATATCAGATAAATTACATGCAACATTCACGGACAATTTTGATGAAAGTAAGCAACATAAAGAGAGTTAATCAACATCTCATAATAGACACATTGTTATTACCAATGATAGAAAAAAATAACCATCATAAATCACAAAAATATCCATGTGAAGCTGATAAACATTTGTCCTGCCGGAAAAACACGACCCAAAATAAAACTCTCAAAAAGTATTTTATTCATCAAAACATAAGGAAAAAGAAAACTTCATGAGGCTCCGTCAAAATAGTTGCCTTCCATGCAACTGGTATTTTCTTGCCATTACTGTCCAGCCTTCTGGGCACGGTTCCCTGCAAAGTACAACAATATGGTTAACAAGCCAGTGTCTACAGTTCTTGGAGGAGCAAAGACATACTCTAACCATGCTACCGTTATACATGCAAATGGCATACATTGTCTAGCTTTATTGGCTTGACAATCTTTCTTCCAATGTTCTTTCTTACCACACTTAAAACACTTGTCCTTTATAGTCCCCGCCCTAGGCTTCTTGTTAGCCTCCATGTCCTTTGCAGTTGTCTTTCCAGCTTTCTTCTTAATCCCTCTTTTCTGCTTCATACCTTTCGATATAACAGAGTGATTACTAAAAGTATCTAATACAACCTTTCGAGGATTCATGACTGATTCTACTACCATCAAGTCATTGAGCAAATCATCAAGAGTATACTCTTTCTTGTTCATGACAACATTCAATCTGAAACTCTCAAAGGACTTGGATAGAGAGTTCAGTATGATATCGTCCTTAGCCTCAGCGTCAATACCTCCACCGTGCACATGTAGGAACTGAGTCTACAATAGGCGACATGAATTGCCATTTATTAAAACTCCGGATTCAATTTATGGATATCAAAATAAATGTCATGACAAACAGTGAATGCCCTATGCATGCTCCTATTTAATTTAATTCGTAGATTCAAAGGAATACCTGAGACTCCAAGGACTGATCTACAGATCTAGATCGATGATGGCAATGAAGATGGTGCAGATCTGGATCTGGAATTGATCAAAATGATGGTGTTCCTACAGATCTGATCTTCTAATCTGTTCCCTTGCTCGATCCGGAAATCTGGTGAGGATACGCTACCGGATCTATAGCCGCCCACTCTCTCACAATCTCTCTAAGGTTTCTGATTTGAAACTTCAAAACTTATGTGGGA
>JAPKLW010000521.1:368365-404794 GCA_026898455.1 Plectranthus barbatus
TATAATCTAAACAAGTAAGCTACTGGGGGAGGAAACCTTAGACAGATCTCCCAACAACTAGTAGACTGACTTGGCGAGTGAGCTAGTGTACAAGTAGACACGGGCATTCACCAGCTAGCAACAGAGCATCGATATCTTTGTAATCCCAACTTAGTGAATTCCAAACTGCGCGTCTGAGGAGAGGACGTGTATGACGATTTGGTCCGAACCTCTATAAATCATTTGTGTCATTTATTGTTTTATTTAAATTTCAACATTAGATTTAAAACCAACACATCAAGTGTTGGAGTATATTACTGAATTGGTCTTAATAATATATCGCTCGCTAGTATAACAACCGCAATTCTGAATCCAAGCTGGTGCTAGAATCACCAATTTGGAGGGCCTTGAAAGACTTCCGCCACACTTTAACTAACTCTGGTTTTGGGACCAACATGCCTGTTTAATCTAACATAAAGTTGAAACCAACAGTACCTGCTGATCAACTAATGGACAAAGAATGTTATCAAAGACTAGTTGGACAATTAATTTATTTCTCTAACACTCAACCTTATATAGCTTTTGCAATGAATATTGTAAGCCAATTCATGCATTCACCTGGACCTACCTACTTTCAAGTTGTATTCAGAATTTTGAGATACCTCAAAAGAACTCTAGGAAAAGGACTTCTATTTAAAAAATGAGAATATCTTCTAATAAAGGCCTACAGAGATGCAGACCGGATAGGAGATGTAAATGATAGAAGATCAACCTCTGGGTATTGCACCTTTGTAGGCGGGAATCTGGTTACTTGGAAAAGTAAAAAACAAAGTGTAGTGGTAAGGAGTAGTACTGAAGCCGAGTTCCATTCTTTGGCACATGGATTCGTTGAAATGTTATGGCTAAAAAGAATCCTAGAAGAACTGAAGGTTCTTATACCAGCACCTATTAAAGTTTACTGTGATATATCCTGTACATGACAGAATATAACATGTAGAAATTGATAAATTTTTCATCAAAAAGAAAATAGATAGTGGTGTGATATTTATATCCTACATACCCATGGTCAGCCAAAAGGCAAATATATTTAGAAAAGATCTTGTGATGGTGCAACATGAGAATCTAGTTAACAAGCTTGCTATGAGTGCATTCCAACTTGAGGGGAGTGTTGACATAATATGTAGATAATTTATACTTTATATTTAGATTTAGATGATACGAGTTGTATGAGTAATCATAGAGATTATCCTTAAAAAAAAATTCCATATTTAGTTGGATAAAGTATATTTCCTTAATTAGGAAAATTAATTGCCTCTTTTTATTTCTAGTTTAGTCTTTAAATAGTTGTACAGAATAAAATCATACAGTCTTTCCCATCCTTCATTTTGACATTTTCAAACAATGTTCATTTCTATGTATAGAAAAATATTGGTTATATACAAATGCTAAAGTGCTGTAGAATATAGGAAGGCATCTGCATCTAAAGGAAAAAGCATGGAGTATACAGTGATTCATGGCAGCAAGGTGACGCCCACCCCTAGACTACACTACGGCCGAGCTCATCTGTCCGATAACACGGAGGCGCTCCACGAGAGCATTACATCCCGAGCAACAGAAGGAAGATCTGCAACATCCTCAATTCCATGTCAACATAAGTAAACACGAGTTAATTTTAAAAGTCGATGGACTTCCACACACAACGAAGCCTTACCTTGCACGACTTGCAGAGCTACAGAAGGCACGTCAATCTGGTCCTCGAGCAGTCTGTACACGTCGACAAGCTGAAGAAGGCATGATGCTGTTAGATTTACAGGACCTTTTAAAGATAAGCTGCCTAGTAAAGTGGAAACTAAACAAACCTCTTGGACATGAAGTTTGGAGTCTTCAGTGAGAGCCAAAAGAAGTTGCCGACGGATTCCTGCATCGAGTAGAAAGAGACGAGTTCCATCCTTGATTGTATCCGTCAGGTCCAATTTCCTTGAAACTTGTTGCTGTCTAGAACTTTTTCTGTAACAGAAAATCATTGAATGATACACGTGCACATAGCCAAAAGAAGGCACGACGTGTAGATGTTTGTTGTTTCTGCGGTTAGTAAAATGTTTTCATCCTTACAAACCCGTAGGTGGACCATGTCATTGTCACCAGTTAATGAGGGATATTTAATACAGAAGGATGAGTGGGATGTTACAGAAGCTCACATTTTATTTCCTTGCAATGCAGGATTGCTGCTCAACATTGCCACATTTTCCTTAGCTAGAACAATTAGGTTCTCGAGTCGTTTCCACTGGAAAACCCCATCTTTAAATAAAACCTGACAAGTCAAACAGAAGAAGTCACCAACAGTGTTAGCCTGAGATACAGCAAATATTATTTTCCAGTCTGATCTAGTTATAGATTATTTGAGCAAGAGAAAGCAAATATATGACCAGAAAGCAATAATCAAGGGTTATTTTAATGCCGAATTTCCATGAATTATCATCAAAGCTATACTCACGTTAATTTAAAGCAACTATCTATACAATCTTAAAGGAGAAAAAAAAAAAAAAGAAGGTAATTTTGAATTGTCATGCAAATTATGACACAATGCAAATTTTCATTTACCAGGAGTTTTATAAGAAAGATTAATGTGTACAAGATGTTACCAATGAGATAGTTACAAAAACCAAAATTTCCTAATTATTTAGGAGGAACTTGCAATCAACTCTAAAATGGCACATGAGCATCTCTGTAGTACCCCATGATTAGCAGGTGGAGGTGGTTCAAACATCATTCGTTACATGTGACAATAGATTGGCTACAGATTAATACAATCACCTTCCATATTTATTTAATGAAGTGAGATGCAAATCATTGAGAAATATATATTATGCCACTTATCTTATACTCATCTTTAGTTTAATACACTGCCAATATTTAGAGAATTCAAGGGAAACAGAAATCAATCCAACATTTACAAAACCCAAGGGGACAGGAGAGAACATTTATAGAAGAAAGTTGAGACACCTGAATAAGACGTTCACGTAAAGCAGGATTTGGATCTGTGAGGAGGCGTTTTGCCACATAAGGATAAGCCACCTGGGGCAAAGATCAACAGGTGATGTATGAATACAAAAACTAATGAATCAGAAGATAGACAAAATGATAGGCATGTTTGATGAGACAGCTAGATTTTTCTCACATCTACCATTAACTTGGAAATGGCAGCAAGTACATTCTAACAACAAAGGATGCTACTCAACTTTGAAGGAAACTAATCAATTAGCTTCTTTTAATTGACAAATCTTCATGCCTAAGCCGAGTACAATGTTTTATAAGGCAAATTGATATAAATAATGGAGTTTCTTAATCTTTACCAAAATGGAAAGCTATCTTAACAGAGCAGCAATGTTCCACCATTACTTGTTGAGGACAGAGACAATATGTAACTTATGATGATAACTTCTATCCAAATTGCTTGAAGATTAGGTTAGAAATAGATTCAGGAAAAATGTGAAATGAGATGCCATCGACCATACCACAGGCATGGAACAACCACAAAAACTAATGCCACAGAAAAAATTTATCACCTCTAGAAATTTGAAATCAGGCTTCAGGGTGAAGCAAATCCCTTCTTGAGTCAACAAAGAGCGAATAACAAGAGAGAACCTCTCTGGAATCCGGATAGGATAATTGTAAACTAATTGATTGAACTTGCCTGAAAGATATCCAACAGATTAAGAATAAAAAAGAAAATAACAAAAGACAATCAAAATAGCGAATCGGCTAAAAGAGAAACAGAATAGGTAATAGAGAATTGCAAAACTGATGAATGAACAAACAAAAAATAATGGTAATACCCACATATGTAAATCCAATGCGAGCAATTAATAATTACGAATAAGAAACTTGATATACTAATTAAATGTGAATTTTTGCTCTCTCATTTTCTTTGATCAATAATTCTGTCCTCTACAAATATGACAAGTTCTTCCTTCATAATACGAAGTAGCTGGAAGACTAACTACTAAAAGACCGACACAATATTCCAAAATCATGACTGTGCTGTAAGCAACTACAAGAACTTCAAGAGATTACTTCAATGCACACAAATTCAATCCACGTCAAAGATACATGATCAGAGAAAATGAGAAACAACAGGGATATAATTTCAACCAACAAATAAAAAATGACTAAATACCTGTAACACTTCTGAAATTAAAGTCAGCTAGCCCTTTCCCAACGGAATTTTGCCATATTGCTTCCAAAGCTGGAATTATAGGCGAGACATCAGTTCCACTAGCTAGAAAACCAAGTCTGGTAAAATCATTGGCCATCTCAGCATAATCTTCATTTACAGCATGGACAACAGCATCTATAAGAATCTGTTTATTTTGCTGCAGATGACATGAAAAAGAAGCTGGTTAACATCTACCTTTCAATAGACTTAAATAAAGTGAAATACAACAGAATGCAGGTTGAAGCTGGTAATTACACAGTCAGGAAAAGTTCAAACAGATATCTCAGACAAAATTACAAATATGATATGAAATTCACGGTGGTGCTTATGAAGGGAAAGAACAAACACCACAAAAGGAATGTTTACATTGGATAGAAGTGCTGGTATGCTCAATATCTAAGTAACGTTTCTCCTACCAAGCTAAGCACAGAGCAAACGGGTAAGAATTTTGAGTAAGGTCTTTAACTAGGTTATTAATTAATCTGCAACCTTGTAATTCCTAATGAGGAAAAACATAAGATATAACCAAGATCTCATTCAAGATTATCATCAAGACAGACACATATATATAAGAACCACACCTGAAGGCAATTAGCTAAACCCTAAATACCTTGAGATTGATGGCCGAATTACTTCCTATTAATTATTCACTATACGAAACAACATTTACCTGGCTAAGAACAGCTACATTTCCAAAATCAACATAAGCAATACGCCCGTCTCGCATGGCAAAGATATTTCCAGGGTGTGGATCCCCATGAAATAGACCAAACTCCAACAACTGTCGCAATGCAGCACTCACACCAACAGTTAGAAACCCATTTACGTCGATTCCTGCATTCTTGATAGCCTGTTTCAGAGAAGTTTGATTGCTAAATGCACATTTCAATAGCTCACTTCTTCTGCGTTGATTGAAGTTCATACCTGAGGGTCTGTGCATCTAATTCCATCAATCCACTCCATGACCAACACATGTTGACCGCAAAGTTGCTTATAAACACGAGGAATTTTAACTGTAGGGTCATCCTTGAAATTCTCGAGGAAATCCTCAATATTTCGGGCTTCCTGATAAAAAAAGTTACAATAGCTGATTATCCATACAACATTTCAATTTCAAGTAAATGCACAACAATGAAGACGAATCTTCCCTGCCTCCCTTAATGAACCAAGATGAAGGGACTTTAAAAGGAAAAATGGAAGCTATGAGAAAGGAGTGTGCCTAAATATATGCTGACAGATATTACCACTTTTCTGTCACATATAAGCTTGGGTATTCTCCATCAGAAGAGTGAAAGTGGATGCATTTATGCACATCATAGTGGAGGTATGCATGCATATACATGCACCGATACAAATGTCTGTGCACAAAGGAAAGGGTGAGGGGGACCTAAGAGTTGAAAATCATACCAAGGTGTAATCAAGCTCCTCCAACAGTTTCTCACCAAATTCATCAACTATAAGCTCTGCGTTACAACCCAGTTTTTGCAGGCTAATGCCATTCAAGAATGATGCTAGAGTACGAAAAAGAAAAAGATCTCTATAAATAATGGGCTCTATCTCAGGCCTTTGCACCTGCAATTACCAAGAGTAGTTTGATCTGAGTTACTAAGTAATTCATGAATTTAACATGGAAAATATTACCAAAAATGAGGACACTAAAATACCAAAGCAGAATAAACTGAACAATGTTTTTCAACTAACAAGCAAAGAAAATGGATGCCCTGGTGCAAATCTAGAACATAATCAAACATGAAAAGATGGCACATCACTCACTGCTCAGATAAAAACCTATTTATCCACCAATATCAATATTTCCTTTCAGTAAAACAACAAATGTCAGCAATCTGACAAAACTAATTACATAATTATGAAAAGAAGCGTTTAAAATAAAGAAGACACTTCTGTAATTGGCAGATAGCTTTGGTTATCCTTTCTACTTATTCTCATTTAGTAAATTTTACACATCAGAATCACAGTCAAGCATCGGCAAAAGTTTGCAGAGTTACATCATTGACCAAAAATTGTATCTTTTGATAATATCAGCATAAGTCTGATAAGCAAACATACCAGGATGTACTCCATTAGACCAACAAAAGACAAAGAACTAACAAGAAGTCAGAACCACATAAGCAGCCTATTAGAAAATTGAATAGCACAGAACTTGAGACCTTGATAGCAACATCCTCTCCAGATGACCTGAGAGTTGCACGATAAACTTGGCCCAAACTTGCCGCTGCAATTGTCTGTGATGAAATTTTGCTGAAAACTGCCTCAAGAGGTTGGCCTAGCTCCTTCTCTATGATGCCAAAAGCTACCTATCAACACTCTAATGAATAATTGCTCAATTAAAAATAAATGAAAAGTATGTGTATTGCATCTTGAAAAAGAGATCCACGTACCTGATTGGGAAATGGAGGAACATCATCTTGAAGAATGCAAAGTTCATTCATGTAATCCTCTCTAATAATATCAGGCCTATTAGCGAGCACCTGTTTTTATATTTTAAAAAAAAAAATATTGGTCAAGAATATCAAGTCAAAATATCCAAAATTGCATCTTAATCATATCAATGCAAGTTGGCTGGATTAAAAAACAGAGAATTAATCCATCATGTAATATTGCAAGGTCATACTACTATACAAACATAAAAATTATTGAATGTGCCATTCAGATCCACATCACGGTAACTTGTTGAGTTTAGAGAAACACCTGTCCAGCCTTGATGAAAGAAGGCCCCAAGTCACACAGAAGATTCCTCAGTTGGCGAGCACGGAAAGGAACAACTTCTTCATCACGCCCAACAAGACAATCATACATCAAGGTAGACCAATAGAACCCCAAGTTCCATACAATTTCAATTCCTCGGCCAATCAAAGACAATATTGCACCTCTCGACTCCAGTACTTTGTTCCTCACCTATGCAAGTAACCAAATTGAGTTTGGGAAAAAGCTTCTGATTCCTAGAAGTTTCTAGAGGTATCTTGATGCCCCGAGAAGGATGCGGAATATTCTAGAGGGGAACGGAAGATTGTGGAAGGCTCTAGAGTCTTGTAGAAGGAAGTAGAAGTCTCTACACAATTGTAATATTCTAGAACTCTATAGAAGGGCCCAACAACATTCTAGAACCCTATGGAAGGGCTCAACAACTTGTATATAAGGGACCCTTCCCCCTCATTTGTAATCAACTAAGTTGTAAAGCATTCTAAGCAATACAAGCAAAGCATTCTCCAAGAGCTCTCTTTCTCTCTCTAAGTCTTTCTCTCTCTAGCGAGTTTTGGGCAAGGCTGCTTAAGACCGGGTCCTAAGGCCGCACGGTGTCGGAGTTTACCAGTACTAAAACACCCACCCCGAGCAATGGGGGAAAAGCTAAAAAAAATAGAATCGAGAAAATGTGCGAAGTAGTTGCAATCCAACTAGTAAGACCAGAAAAATAATCAACGTGAATTGCCTTGCTCTTCCAATTTCCATACAAAATCAACTGTAAAGGAAAAAATAGTAGAATTTCCAACAAAAGTACCAAGTTTAGTAAAACTAACATTTAGAGCAAAAGAAAGAACATCATATTCACAAAAGACGTCTTACTTAGTTTCTTTGTAAATCAGTAACAAACTCCGCAGATCATCTTTTCTATATAAAATCAAAATACAGCACCAATGAGCAATTCAAGAATCTATAATTGCCTAAACCATTACCAAGATTGTTTTTTCTAATAAAAAAAAAAAAACTCATAGAACGCGTAACGCGTATCATACAACAACAAACCCCAAGTATCGAAAAAAAAGGAAATACCCAACTCACTAGTTCAGGCGTGTACTTGCGGAAGGGAACACAAACACCGCGTTCGATATCAAGCTGCTCCAACGCACTATTACTGCTCGTGACAAGGAGCTTATCGAGTTGCACCGATGAATTTGTGTTCTGAGCACGAACCGCAGCCGGTCTTCTAATTCTATCTTTGGATGAAGACTTCCGATTCAACCTCACCGAAATCTGATGGCTCTTCGAATACCCGATCGCCGGCGACAGCAGCGACAGAGATGACGTAATGTTGGCGCAATTTGAGCAGACCAACTCCATGATTATCTCAATTTGTGCAGTGATATACAATGAATTTCAAAATGGTAGGCGGAATTTCAGGTGGTTTGAGTTTTTAGCTCAAATCTCATCCAAATGGCGCTGTTTGTGAGCTGTTATTCACAAGAAGACGTAGGAGACAAAAATGGAAGTGGGAGGAGAGGAGTGCAATTATACATTTTATTTTGTGGGCTGGAAATACTAGGACCAGAATTATTCTTGCAAATAGTAAGATAATTACGAATATTTGCAAACTACATTTACTTAATATTTTCGAAAACATTTTATTTATAAACTTGTGTAAATAATATGTTCCAAAATCTTCAGGACATTAATTGAAAGAATAATCGATCTCATAATAATCGATCTCATAATCATAAGTCACTTTATAGGAAGGTTGAATAGGAATAGGCCATTTTGTAAAGCAATTTGGCATATAGTAATAAACTAGATTCACACCCGTGTGCGTTGCGTAAATATATATCCTTCAAAATAATATATAAATAATCTAATTTAAAATATTATGATAATATATTATATACTTTATGGAATAATAACTTATGTTTCAGTGAATATATTAATGTAGTTCGGTTAAAATAATAAAAATTATATATTGTATAAAAATTTATTAAAAATACGTACTAAACTTGTCTAATAAATTATCACCACATATATATTATTCATTCAGAGTTGTACTAAAAAAAGTATTTGAATTTACATGCCTAACATTTATCAACTTTAGAAACATAACATAGTGCTTACAAAATTATAATTTAACTCATAATATTTGTCTATATTTTTAATTTAATATCTTACACTGAAAATTATAGTTTAATGTCTAAGTTAGTTCATTTTTTTGACTAAATGTTAGGTTCTTATAAAATAAAATAAATATTGTAAATTAAATGCATTGATTCCTGATAATAATATGAGTTTAGAAATTAAAATAATAAAATGAGAATTTAATATTCAAATTATATTGCAAACATGTTTATTTTGTCGTTTGTTTCAAATATATTTTGCAATTTAAAAAACTCTAAAGTTAATTTACTAAATAATTGTATTTATGCAATATTTTTAATAATTTTTTAAAAGTAAATTATTATTGAATAATGAAATAAATTTTAATAAAATTAATATGTAAAACATATTTTATTTCAACTTGCTCATAATATATTATATATATTAATATATTTTAACCATAATTTAATAATTGTAGTAACAATATTAATTTATTTAATATTTTTTAATATATTCACGCTTTTCAAAAATTTGGAGGGAAAAAGCTAGAACTCCTTATAAATTGGTATCAGTTTCCAAACTTTCAGTTCAACTTCGACATGGCAAAATTTGCAGAAATAGATGGAAAATTGGGTGTCAAATGGATGAACTCAACAAACATAAATGAACACTGATCTAACAAGGACTATCCAGAGCAAAATCTCTGAATCTCGTCATCTATGCTGCTTCCACCTCCACCTCAGTTGGCACAATTGGCCGGAAAACTTCTTCTTCCTTTGGTGGGTGTATCGTGACCAGATCTGGAAGGGGAGTTGTTGGGCCCTGCTTGCCTTTAGGATCCCAATCAAGCATGATCTTGACCTTGATACCCAGTACACCCTGTGCACAAACAAAAATAGCATATCATCAAAATAGAAACCAGTCCAAAATATGAGCAAAATGAAGATGATTAGGATAAATACCTGTCTCAGTAGAACATGTCTAACAGCAGAGTCGATGTATTCTTTAACTGGTTGACCAGAAGAAATCATGTAACCATCCTTGAATTTCATGGACTTGGCACGCTGAGCCCTAAGCTTTCCACTGACAATAACCTTAACACAAGAGGCGTTATACATTAATTGCCAATGCAGCAAAACAAGACAAAAGTTAAGTTGAGCAACAGCAAGGAATTTAGCATACCTCACACCCCTTTGCACCATTCTCCATAACAAATCTCAAAACTCCATAGCATGCCCTGAGAAACAAGAAACTCAACTCAGATATGATCTTGATATAAATGAGGCACAACATTCATGATAAGAAATGATGTGGTCTTTACAGTATAAATTAAAAATAATGACTCCAACTCTGTGATCAATTAAATTTAATTACACAAGCCTGAATTTTTATCCTCAGTGATATATAGCTAATAGCTTCGACCTAAAATTTTGAAATATCGAATATAATCACTACTCATGTGTTTCCACCATGCATATAAAGTGAGTAAAATGCACTTCAAGACAATAAAGGCACAGAGAAAGACAATTTTTGTAGTCATACACAGAAATTGGTACAAAAACACCAAAATTGCTTTGAAGATGACAAAATAGCATTTAGGGAGTCGCCATGTACCTACCCCATGGATAGAGCATGAGCACGGCAAATTTCAAAAAGATAAAATCAAATCATGGGTGCTATAAGTCTGATCTACAAATTCAAGCGTTAACACTACGGCAAACTGCAATGCCTCTACCTTGAACTTAAGTCAGAAAACAACGAGCACGCTCAAATCCAAAATATCAAAAATAAAATTAGAATTAAAAAACCCTGAATCACAACAATAACCTCTATAGAGAATGATGCAGTAAAGAATGAATTTTCAAGCAAAAAAGGAGAAACTGATAATTACCGTCTGACGGCAAGACCTCCAAGGAGTTTGTAACGGAGGGATTCAGCCTGGGCAATAGCGCAGAGACCTCTGTTGTTCACCTTCTCGGCGTACAACTCAACGCTGTTTTCCGGAAATTTGAACCTCTTCTGCACCACCGAAGTGAGCTCCCTTATCCTTCTCCCCTTCTCACCTATCAGATCCAATCAAAATCACAAGAAAATAGTTAATCGACCGAAGTCTTCAACCAATCATAACTATTCGCGATAAAAGGGCACTAACCGAGAACGTTTTGGGTGCGGGTGGCGCGAATGATGATCTCAGTTCTCATGGGAGTAACCCTAACCTCAACGCCAGAATAACCATCCTCCGCCAGCTCACGCGTGAGTACCTCGTTCAACTCAGCGAAGAACACTCCATCAGCCACAAACTGTTGCACGCTCAACTCAACAACAAAAATAAATAAATAAACCAAACTCAACACATATGATTTAAGACGAGAATACCTTTCGCTTCTTGCTCATTTGAGTCGCCATTGTCGGGTTGAAAAGAGAATCTCAGAATTTGCGATGGTGCTTGAAACCCTAGATGGAGATGGAAATTGAGATTAGGGCTTCGACTATTTATATGATCGCTGAAAACTCAATCCAACGACTGATAGGAGTTCATTTCTGGGCTATACTGTAGTGGGCTCTAATAAGATTCTGGGCTGAGATGAACAATTAATGACCCTTGAAACTTAATTATTATATAATTTATTTATTTTACACACTGTAATGTTATTAAAAGAAATTGTGTGACATTTATAATGTTTTTATTCAAATATATCCGTTAATTTTAAAATTTATCCCATGGGATTTTATCCAATATTTATATTATATTTTATGTAGAATTTAAAATTGAAGCGTTAATTCCTTACATAAAAACACCAAAAAAAAAAAAAAACCTATTCTCCCAAAACAGAAGCATCTCTCAATTCGCTATAATCGATATATTCGTTACATCATTAATGTGTGATTATATTCCATGTTTAGGGGTAGTGGGTAAAAGCATTTTATCCATGATTAAAATATCATACATTCGAGTTTGTCCTCAAATATTTGAATGTGTGAATTTAAAGTATGTATTATTATTAAAAATAGGTAAATATTATGGTACAACTTGGTAAATATTAGTTTGATGATTAGATAAAATGTAAGGCCTAGGTAATTTATGCGGCGAGCTGAGCTAGTATTATTTCTTGCTTGGACAATTAATTTATCATATTATGAATTTCTATTCTTACTATTAATTATGTCATTTCGATCTCAAATAAATAGCATGCAATCTAAAATATTGTCTTCTCTTAATCTTACATAATTTGGATTTAGAATGAATAACAAATCATCAGCTAAAAGTAAATAAATTGATTCAAACTAAAGCATGCATCCCAGATAGTTGAACACCCTATAATTTGCTAGGGATTTAATTACTCGTGTGTAAAGTAAAAAACACAATGAAAATAAAAGTAAATTGCATTCAAATAAACACTACAAAAATTGCACATAATTGCGACGGTAAAATTCGTCGCAAAAAACCATTTGCAACGGATTTTTAGACCATCGCAAATTATTAAGTCATTAAATAAGTTGCGATTGTGACGAAACGTAAGTCATCGCAAAATGTATTTTGAGGAGTCTCCGTTGCAAAATGTAATGAGGACTTTCGCGACCAAAAGATTGTCATTAAATTTTGCGATAGATTATCCAGCACTAAATGTGACGTGTAAATTGCGACGGAATCTACGATCGTGAATCCTCGCAAATTTTGGGCAAAAATTGGCAACGGACTTCAGTCGCAAGTCCATTACAATTTATTTAGTTAGTTTTTAAATTGTTTTTCCTATTTTCACTTTTTTTTTCACAAACTATTCATCAACAACAAAAAATCAAAATCATTCTATTCAAACCAAAAGGCATTATATCAACACAAATCGATAACAATCAAATCAAAAATTCATAACTATAATCATATAGTATAACAAATTTATCAATATTCAGAATTCATAAAAATCCATCATTCATCATCATCATCCAAAATCCATTAGTATTCAACTTGTCACGCTCCGGTTTTCATTTTTATTTTTTTTTTTTTAAATTATTTGATGAGGCGCATTGGGGACGTAACATGAAAATGTGAAATAAGCGATTATGAATCAATGTAGAGAGAATTGTTGAAGCATCATTAAGATGTTTACAGAAAGGATGTACAGAAGCAGCATAACAATATTTGGGTAAATCAAAAGATCCCACATATAGTTCACCCAAATGGGGACAACAGAATGCGGCACCTCCTCGAAGAGGGATCAAGGCTCCTCGAGTAGAGCAAACTTAGTCAACACATGAATTCGGTTTAGACAAAAGAAAGAATTTTAAAAAGCGAAAGTTAAAAGTGAAGTATGCATATGGAGATGCATACGTCATCCTATAACTAATAGCATGGAAGTCAAAACAGTTGAAGGTTCTTCCGGCACTTCGTTAGCCCTTTGTCACAACATCAACCTACACATTTTAGAAAATAATGTACATGGCTATGTACACTAAGGTACTCAGTGGACACGCACCCAAAATATTATACATAAATAATTGTCATGCCTTTAGTCGGGTTGCTCATGGGGTTTTTCTTGAAATCCTCCCATGGAACCAAAATAGTTTAATTCAGAGCATGCTCAAATTTTTACAAGTTATACCATCTTCTACCAAGTCTGAACCGGGAGGTGGCCTTCACCGCCACGATGCACATTTAGGTTAAGGTGTTACCTTAACGAGCTAGCATCACAGTGCACTAATCACAGACATCTCTTTAAATACCAGGACACGATCATTAAAACTCGCATTTGATGCCAAGTTAACATTCGCACTAAATGTGCGACATGCCCTTCACAAAGTGGGGCTCCCCCAATTAGAGGACAAATAATTAACACAAATAATTTAGGCCAAGACAATAGTACAAAAGAAATCATGTCGTTTGGAATTTTCACGTTTTGAGCTCGAGGCTCGAAAAGTAAATAAAGAAAGCCCACCTGTCAAGAGATGGTTTTGAACTAGACGCCCTAGCGTTGTGCTCCTCTGTTTCCTTTAATGCATAAATTCTCTAAGTTAGATTCATGGTGAGATATCTTCAAGCTCCAAAAATTTATTTTATGAAAAAATAAAATAATTATACGGCAATATTAACTCCCTTTTATTTCATCTTAATCATATGGTTAAAAATTCTAAATGAAAAGTGGACCAGATCTTGGGGTTTAATCCTTTTAAATTTCTACGATTTCCAAAAGAATGACTCAGTATGACAAAGATATATAAATAATTGTAGGTTCCGGTCAAAGTGAAACAACGAGCCGGGTCAGATGGAAATGATATGGTATACTAACTTCTAAAGGCTAATAAAAGTAAACGAAAATAAATATTAGGGGCGGAGATTCAAATAAGATGTCAGCTTGGATTATGTTGGAATAATCCATGATTAATGATTGTGTTTAAAATGAGATTAAAGGTTGGAACTGTTTTGGAATAAGTTTATATTTTTGAAGAATCCGGTGTTAAAAAAGGGAAAATGAATAAATAAAATTCAGACAAGAGACTTGTGTTCAGAAGAATAAATCTTGTTCATTAAGAATAATTTCAAAAGCTGGAAAAATTGAAGTTAAGTAAAGATTGACGGAAACATTCTTGGTCACAAGCAGTGGCGGATCCAGAAAAATTTCTTAAGGGGGGCTGAAAAATATTTTTTCTACCTTCGTCTTAACTTCAATCCTTTTATATCATATATTAATAATATTTTCATCATTTTTCTTCTTCTTTACAATGGGGGTATACCATAGAATATTGGATAATGACACTATAAAGACGAAAAAAATATGGGCTAGGCGGGGTTAGAGTCCCCTATCCCCCATGTAGATCCGACTGGTCACAAGGAGTGAAGGTTGTTTGGACTAAATTGCAGGGCTCAGATTGAGGGAAGAGGCGAAAACCAATTTGATTAGCTAGAAGTAAATTTCTAGCTAGGCTGGAGATTAGAATAGGTTACGTAACGTGAGATTGAAGCTCGGACGGTTCAGAATTTAGTTATAGAGTTGTAGTTTCATACAGTCATTCTATCAAACACCTTATATGCGCACGTTGTTCTCATTCCTACAACTGTAAACTGAGGTCCATGTAACTCACATGCTATAAGATATAAACATATAACCTCTCTCCTCCACTCTCATGAAACTCCAAGAATACATAAATATCATTTCGACAAAGCACACGACGTTGGAGTATAACCTTTCAGAGTCCATAATTATTATGGGGGTAGTAATAATCTTCATGTTTTACGTATCGACTTCTAACTCCCAGCATGCAATTCACTCAACTTCTTAGCATACTAGTTCACGTTTTCTCATGAATGAACACATGTGGCTATGGTTTTGGGTCTGAACACAATTAAAAGAGAGGTGTTGAAATCATGCTTTCAACTCGGCAACTAGCAAGGTCCTCATATACATATTTAACGTCGAATCTCATGCTCTGAATCAGCATATATAAAGGTTCTTGGTTTAGTTATAATTGTAAATATGTATATCATGCTCAAAACACATAGGATCTAAAGCTCAAATATGATATTAACGAACTCATCACAGTTTCAGATTTTCGCAAAACAACACACATACTCATCAGCAAGCTTCGATAATGATATATATACATGTAGTCTAGACACGCTCTCTTCCATATGTTAACATAAATTTAGTCAAGGAGCTAGGGACATATACCTCTTGAGGTCACTTAACGTCTTGAACTACCATGGATTTTCCTACCGCCGCTCCAACGTCGTCTCGAACTACACGCGAAGAAATGGGGTTGGAAATGTTGACGCATGTTAGTAGTTTAAGAACCTCCTACTCTTGTATTCATGTATATACATATGCATACAACTACATCTACCTACGATTGTGAAGCCGAACAAGTGCTTCCGCTGCAGTCGACAAGGAGAGGAAGGGGTTGTCGTTGTTCACCAGAGAAGAGGGACTGAAGTTGTTTCTTTGTGCCCGACATACGAAGGAAGGAGGTGCTGCACTGTTGTAGCTGCTTCGTACCAAATGCAAGGATAAATGAAATGAGTTGTTGTCGAGACTTATAGAGGGAGAGATTTTTGCTAGAAATTAAACACGGTGGGTGGGTGGGTGTTGTTGTTGGGCTCACTGGATGCCGCTGGCTTATCGAAACTGTTTCTCTTCTTTATGACGTGCATGAGAAAGAGGTAGGAAATGATGTTCTGCTGTTCGACGGCAGAGGGAGCAAGGAAGGGAGGAGGTGCAAGTTAAGGATGTGAAGAATGAGGTGAGCTCGGTGATAAAAATAAAAGAGGTAGGATTCAATACTAAATCTTGACGAGGCAGTCAGATAAATATTGAGTTCGGATTTTGGGTTTGTGAGATTAACACAATTTGGAAAAAAATGTCTTCATCTGTCCATTGAATCAATGCAGCCCATGCTTCAAGGAGTTGACTACCATTTTTGGCTCACAACCAAAAGTCCCAAGTATAAAGTTTGGAACCTCGTTTCCATTTTGATGAATGTAAGTCTCAAGCTTCCAACTATAAGATATGCTCATTTTAAAATTTACTTAAATAATCTCAACTTGCACAATTGCTTCGATTAATCCACCCCAAGCGAAATATAAGAATTTAGATACTCATTTATTCTAAAATAAATTTCATTGTCTGCCCGAAAATTTAATTGATCTGAACGGGTAACTGAAAATAGTCACATGTGATTTAACGAATAGTTCCATGTACGTGTTATTAACATCCACCCCACCTTACAAAAATTTTATCCCGAAATTATAAAGTTACACAAAAAACTCCGGGTACTTTTCTTTAATCTTTTCTTCAAGTTCCCACGTCGCTTCTTAAATTTCATAGTGCTTCCAGAGTACCTTGATAGAGTTGATTTGTTTGTTTCGCAACTCTTGCGTCTTGAAGTCCATGATTGCTTTGGGTCCTTATTATTTACATTTAATTGCTTGATATATTAATTTTATAGCTTGATATGTTATTTATGATAGCTTAAAATCCAATTGTAAGTATGCATTATCTTAGTGGTATATATTTGTCATTGTTTAATGTGTGTGATTTTATAGCTTATTATGAAATTTTATATTGCTTTAATAATCAATTTTAATGGAAAAAAACTTATATTATTTTGGTTATTATTATCATAACTAGAATTTGTCTCATTTAAATATTTAAACAGAATGCAAACAAAAATGATTCAATGATGAACTCTAATAATGTTTTTACAATCTTTACTAGTCGTACAAGCCCTACTTTGCTTGTGGGCTCCATATCACAACTCAATAAGTTATATAGAGAAAAAACCTATTAAGGATATTGGTTTTGGACATTTATTTGAATTAAAGGTTAATGAACTTCCATGCCAGCTATCACACTATTTTATAACCAACTTCAATTAGCATAGTTGTGAGCTCTATATATAAGGAAATAGGAGATACATATTAACGAGGAGGATATGTATTCTTAACATAAGGTTTTCCAAGCGGTAAAATAAATATTGTTAAGAACCATTCATGTCCAAATAAAGATTTTTCTGCAAGAATGGAAGACAATAACGATTGATCCTAATGCAAAGGTCATATTTTCGTCAAATGTTAAAAACTCAGGAAGACTATAACAACTGATCCTAATACAAAGGCTATATTTTCGTCGTAATTTAAACTCAATGTTATCTTTCAGGTGATGGAGGAGATTAGTTTAAGCATCAATTTATAATACTTGCATTGAACTGCTTAATTGAGAGTACTAGCACTAGGTATACAAGTCAAAAGTTACTTGGAAACTTTGAGGATTTGACCAAGATTAAATAAGCTTTGCTAGAACAAAAGAAAAAGTGTAGCTCAAACCCTTCAAAGTCATATTCTTGGGCCAATGTTATTTTTAATGGTAACCTTCAACACTTGTTTATTTTTTATTTTTTAATTTCACATAGTAAATGATATTCCATCCGTCCTAATTTAATTGTATCATTTTCCTTTTTTGTATATCTCAATTCATTAGTCTCATTTATAAAAATAGTGATTTTTTCACACTCAACAATAAAATATTAATTCCACTCAACTCATCTACACTCACAGTTTTGGTTATTGTGTTCGGTCAATCATGAACAATTAAACCTAGACGGAGGGAGTATTTGTAATTAATTTTATTACTCATCTAACAATTAATTATTTGTGCAGGGTTTTATATTGATAGAGTAGTTGTTGAAATGCGAATTGTATCAATGATGTTTCCAACAAAAAAATGGAGGGATGAAATCTGAGACTTGTTAACAAAATACAAACACTAGAGATTGAAATAAGAAGATTTGGAACTGGATATCCAACAAGCAATCTAGTACTGAATGAAGAAAATATTGCACCTGCTAACAAGTTTCATGCATCTACATCAAATGAGCAGACTATTAAAGTGCATGCGTTGAAGCTACAAAATTCTTAAGAAAATGACTCAGAGTGATTGAATTTTTGAGAGACCTACAAGAGAATCCAATGAAACCCCACGCTCAACAATAAGCAAAACTCGAATAACATACAAAAATTTATTGTGAATGGGATCAAGACTTTATTGATGTTGTTGCGCAGATTAAAAAAATTATTATTGAGGAAAAAAAATTCAATAACCACATAGATGGTGGTTGTCCTTCATACAGTGTTAGTTTGACACAAATGAAGCTACATATATGTAGATGGAAGAATAAAGTCATGTGGGGCAAGTTTATAAATATTCAATATATTTTTAAATGAAATTATTAAATTTTCATTTATGCATTAAATGAGGTATTTATGCAGAAGGAAAATTTGAATTTATCCATGATTCCATTGACTGCTATTGATAAACAGACCGAAGATGATCATATTGTATAAATTTTCATTTATATATATTGTCTTTATTTACTTTAAATTAATAATTTTTAAAAACAACATGAATTAAGAAGCAAAATAAAAAAATGATAATGGGAAAAAAGAGAGACAAAGAAGACAAGATATACTTTTTAATTTTTTTTTATGTTTGCTTGAGTACACTCGTAAAATTGTTTGTTATGTTTCGATTTATTGCTTTGGTTTTAATAATAATTGATCTGCTGCCATTCGCGATTTAATATAATAATGCAATCTACTAATATAATAATGCAATTGATAGCATGGTTTAAATTCCCAGTTTTGATTTAATCGAATCTAGAATTAATGAAGGATCGAAATATGAAATTGATCTAGATTTGTAGTTGTTAATCGAAGGATCGAAATGTGAAAATTGATAATAGGAAGAGGAAATTAATTACATTTGTTTTCTGTCTCAAAAGGAAGATTCAATTGTAGGTCTAAATTAGACATTTATCGAGATTAATTAATGATGTGTTCTTGAGACCGAGAGAAGATATTCACACATTAGTAATCTAGGTTTAAATTGCAAACAAGGAATTCGAATCTAATTTTCCCCGTTGTTGAGTTGATGATTTTTACATGTTGATAGTTTGATTATTTGCCCCGAAATCTGTCTCTTTAATTACTGTTTTCAAAACCCTTTAAATTATGTTTTGTCATCTTTCAATATCAAAACCAAAATCTGATTTTAAGTTGCTCAAACAATTATGATTTAGAAACCATGACTAATACATGAAATAGTATCGTTACACAGTTTCTGTGGGTTCGACAAGCTTAGGGTTTTACAAATTTGTTTGATCACTATATTATAATTAAAATCTGTAATTTTACTGTGGATCAACAATAATTTAGTCTGTAAATGTGCATTGATTAAGCCTGTAAACTTGCATTTATCATGTCTGTAAACTCGCAGTATATTATAGTTGTGTGTAAAGTTTTGGAGAATGTAAATTTATGTAGTTTTTTTAGCCCATAAACTTATAGTATTTAAGCTTGTAAACTTGCATTGGCTAAGCCTGTAAATTTGCTTCATACAACTGACAGTTTCTTATCTCCATGTAAACTTTGTATATTTTAAGATACTGCAGTAAATTACTTAATATAATGCATATATTTTTTAATTTATAATGCAACTTTCGACGAAGTATAAATATTGTTATAATTTTGAATTCAACAATAAAAAACTGATATTATTAAGTTGAATTAAATATGCCTTTAATTATGCATCATACAAGTATTCATACTTGCATTAATACAACAATTTTTTATGATTAATGCAACTAACTGTAGTGTAATATAATATATTATAATCGCATATCACGTTTTAAGATATTGCAACAAAGTAGTATATATAATGCAACTTTTCATGTAAAACAAAATCGAAATTCTTGAAAATTAAGGATAGTGACGTATAAAATTATTTATTTTTAAAATAAATTGTAAAACTTTGCTTAAATTTCAAAATTAATGAAGAAAATAAATTAATTTTGAGATGCTGATAAATTTAGGGATAAAATCCCACAAAATTAGGAAGGAAATAGAAGTTAATTTTGAAATGCAATAATTTCGGAATCAAATGCCGTGAATTTAGGAAAGAAAAATTGTGCAAGCATAATTATGATATCAAAATAACCAAAAAATTCAAATAATGCAATATTTTCGCCTTATTACTGCAACGAATTTTTAAATTAAAAATATTTAATATGAATCTGTAATTTTAAAAATCAATGCACCAAATTTAGTTTTATATAACATCTCAAAGATGGTTGTCATGATAACGCACACCTATATACGAGTGCAAATTTAGTATAATCGTTTCTGCTTTCAATCAACACCACTAGGAGAATTTATTTACTAAAAAAAATACTCAAACAATGCATTTAAATACCTCCACTAGATATGAGATTCGAACCTAAATCCAATAAGGGAACCCACAGTGGTGGGATCTTAAAAATTTTAAGATCCCATCATGTGTGCGCCACATCAATAATTATTATCATTTCATATTTTATAAATATTCACATCAACGTCCACTATCATTTTTTTATTTATCCACTTTTTATTTTATACTATTCATGGGTCCCACTTGTCATAAAAATTACTTAATATTATATATATACATATAGGGGTGCATTCAAGGCTGAACATATGTCCATGAATGAACAAAGACCAAAATCCAGCCCTTGATTTCGAAAATAAACGTCCCTGATTTTCTGTTGCCATTTATCATTGTTGATAGCTTCTTCTATCATTAAAAGAATAAATTAGTCCTAAACGGAAAAAATTGAAATGAAATTAAATCTGCATTCTGATTTTTCGGTTCAGTTACCAAAACAAATCCCCATGATTTTTTTTTCATTATTATCGTATAAATTGGAAAGAGAAATAAGATCATGTTGCATATTTTTGGGGTGCGGTTACAAAAAAAAAACACCATGATTTATTCCATAATCTTAAGTTAGTCGTTATCATTGTTTATGACTTTGTGTGTCATTGTAAGGTAATTCTGTCAAATTGTGATAAACTGCAATGTGAAATAAGATTTTCCTGCTCATTTATCTGGTGCGGTTTCAACTTCCACTAATCTATTATTGTTAAATACATAAACAATTTTAATTATTCGTACAATGATATTGAATAAATATAACAATGATCTTAGAGGTGTATTAAAAATCAATTAAGATTAAACCGATAAATTTTGATAAAATGATATTGATTACATGTAACAATGATAATATCAACAACGTACAATGCTACATATTAACCGAGTTCACACAATGTAGAAAATAAATAAACAATTAACAATCCATTAAACAAGAATTCGAACAATAAAACATTTATTCAAAAATAATGACACACATTTGAAATAACAATGATAATAGCGAGTACTTAATTAAAACATAATTAGCATAAATGGATCAAATCCTAAGCAAGAACATATTAGCAAGAATATAATAACAATGATAACAAGAACATAATAACAATGATAATAGCAAGTACTTAATTAAAACGTAATAGCAAGAACATCGTCCAGTCCGACTCATTGCACTCATCGCCTTCACGCTCCTGCACTCCCTCCCGTTGCAGTACATCGTCCACGCCAGCTCCCTAAACAACTTAATCCCGTCGCCGCGCGCCACCTTCTTGCACTCCAATGCGATCCTCAGCAGCCCCAACGATATCTACTTTACGAGTGCTACCGTCGACACCGCAAATTTGACCAGGAACACGGGTTCGGACCTCGAGTCGTGCTGGACGGCGAAGCTCACGGCGGCGCAGTGATTTCCGAATAGGGTTCCGGTGACTTTACGGCCGAGGGAGGGGGTGATGCAGAGCTGGTTGAGAGTGGTGATCCATCTACGCGTGGTGGGGAGGATGGAGGGGAGCATGAGGATTGAGAGAAGCGATCGGAGGAGCGCCCCCGATGCCGCTGCGATTGCTATTGAGGCGACGGAAGGCGGCAGCGGCGGGAGAGCTCTCTCGCGTGATGGATTGGTGTGCAACAATAATAATATAAACATATGCTAACCAATAAAATCCCATGAAATTAGGAACTATCATTATTATCAAATCTAATATATTTTTAACTACCTAAAACACCCTTTCAATTAAATTAAAAAATAAATTATCTGCCACATGTCATTATTGTAGTCATCGGATCAAAAAAATTAACGTCTGGATCATAAGTCATAGTTCATTCAAGACATATAGTTCAGAAATAAACGCAACTCTATACATATTGTTGAGCCCCAAAATGGTTCCACTCATTTTGGGCCCATTTATGAGTAAATGGATCAATCCACTTAAGTAATGGGTTGGATCATTTTTGCGGACAAGGACCGATCCAAATATGAAGGGATCGAAAGAGTCGGCTATATCATTGGAGAATATGCTGAGGACATGAGCAGCCTGCACCACCTGGGCTACCTGACCTCGAGGAGTCTCGAGGCTCGAGGAGTCTCGAGGCTCGAGGAGTATCACCTCGAGGAGCCTTACCTCGAGGAGTCTCACCTCGAGGAGCTTAGGAAACTGATTCATAGCTGGTTTGGTGAAATACCTGAATTACTTTCAGGTGCCGACGCCGCTCCCAAGCATTCAAACCGCCTACGAAGGTCGTCTTGCATATATCTGCTCCCGATTTGGGCGGTGTTGGGAAATTATTCTAAAATCTCCCTTAGGACTTGCTTGTAAAAGGTTTTGTTGGATCAAACCTTATTTAGATGGTCGATCATTTACCGAAATCTAGAGAGTCTAGCACACTATGTAAAGTCCTGTATAAGTTATACTTTGAGTTGTAATAGAGTAGTGTGCTGAGAAGAATCCCTAGCAGACACAGAGCAGATGGAATCAGCGTTCGACTCACAAACTGCTAGAGAAGCAAGCGAACAAAGGATCGCTAGCATTTGGCTGAACGTTCGCTAGACAGAATGCTAAGGAGTTAGCATTCGGACCTTTCAGCAATGAATGAAGAATTGCAAACAACAGAAGTCAAAGGATCACAAGGAATATACCTTTAGCAGATTCTAGCCTACCAAAGCAAAAGAATCAAATTTGAAGCCGGACTGCGACTCTGACAAAAAGTTCACACAAAAGGATAAGACTTTCCCGAAGTAGATAGGAAAGTACAAGTCAAAAACAAAAGTGAATGTTACAGACAAAGCACTTTCAGATCAAGGAGTCGTTGTGTCTAACGGATATGGAGATTCAAGTTTTGAATCTCCAACTATAAAAGACAGATTCAAGATCCGGATCGACAACTGCTTTTACTACTTTAATAACTGCTTCAATCACTACCGACATTCGCAAACTACTCAAGTGAGAGATTCCTTTGACAAAGCGAACAAGTGAAAAGTAGTCAGTTGAGAGCTCGTGATAAAAAGCACATTCAAAGCCTTCAACAACCAATAGTGTCTTCACATTCAATATCTGACACTCAACCTTGAAGATTCTTGAACTTCCGTTAAGAATCTTCAATCATTGGGATAATCTCTTTACTAGGAGTATCCAACAGTCATTCTTGAAAAAGATCGACTCTGACGGGCCTTGCCACATATTTATTGAAGTTCAAAGGATAACTATAACAATCTCATTAGCGAAGGACAAGTTTTACGAAGGTGCGCCCTTGACTTGGCCGGAGCTGTGATCGAAAAGTTCAGACTCACGGAGGATAGCTGTCAAGTAGCCAGGCCGAAAGTTCACTGCCTACTTAACTGGAAAGGCGATTCCTTGTAATCTGTATACTTTTCTAGTGAAATTCTTAGCGATTCGGCTAAGGAGTGGACGTAGATCTATTTGATCGAACCACTATAAATCTTGTGTCCATTTACTGTTTTATTGTTTTACTGTTCCAAGATTGTTTTGAAACCTAGCAACAGAGTTGCTAGAGTATATCTGAAATCAAACTTAAGACATAACTTGAGTCAGCTAACTTTTGGAAAAAACGACGATAAGTGCAAGAGATATAAAACTATTCCGCTGCATTTCGTGTTAAGTTATCAACACGACGACTCTGATATTTCGGGACCAACAAGTGGTATCAGAGCAGGAGGTTGAAAAACCGACTGCTTCTGAGTCGCTTAAGACCAGATCCGCATTTTCCTTGCACTTTTACCTGTTTATCTGTGTTTCACTTGTTTAGCTCAGGAGACAAGATGTTGAATCACTCTCGTGGAAAGTACAACAGGGAGAACTTCACAACATGGAAAAAATGGCCTTAATACAGCTTCAGAGCATACACCCAGAAATGGTTGAGGTACTTGAAAGAGGTCCCATTAAGATTATGAAAGCTAACACTTTTATAGGACCTGTACCCGAACCCGCTGAAGGAGCTGATGAAGGAGATCAACCTAGACCCCCAAGGCCACCAAGACCCCAGATGGTTGCAAAACCTTTTGAGGAATATACAAGTGAAGACAAGAAAAGAGCTCAGCTGGAGCATGTTGCAAAGAAGTTAATCCTTGACTCTCTACCAAAGCTGATGGCACAAAAGGCCTTAGAGTTTGATATAGCTAAAGAGATGTGGCAGTATGTCTGCGAGTCTTCCCAGGAGACAGACCAGATGAAACGTAACAAACTGCAGGTAGCTGTTGACAAATATGAATCTTTCTCTATGAATGCAGGTGAATCCATAATGGCTATGGAGGAATGATTTAATACCATCATTGGAGAGCTGAACAACCTTGGTAAGAAATATGAGAATGGGGAAATGAATCACAAGATTATCTCTAAACTATACCCCAGAGATGACTGGTTTGTTAAAATGACTAGTCTAAGTGAGAAAGATCTCAACAAAATGTCTACATCCGAGGTATTTGCTCAGTTAAAATCTCATGAATTTATAATACAACAGTCAAAGAAGAATGAAGCTGCAGCAGTACAATCCGCTGCTAGCTCAGATGATTTAGCTTATTTTGTCAAAAAGGATTTTAATAAGTTTAAGCAAAAGAAATCATATTACAATCAAGAAAGATCTGCTCCTATGACCCAATCAAAGGAGGCTGCTACAACCTCAGGCTCCCAGCCTACTGATCTTAAAATCAGTGAACTAGAAGAACAGATGAAGAAACTTCAGAAGATGCTGATGGAGGCTAAAGGCGAAAAGGAAGCGAAGGAGACTCAGCAGTCACCCTCTCATACCCACTCAGCAGAGTGAAAGCCTCGGACCTGTTTCGAGTGTGGATCCCCTGACCACTTGAAACATGATTGTCCGAAAGTCAGCAGAGAAGAAAGAGAGCGTCTGAAACAAAGATTTAAAAGACGTGCAGGCAATGCAGTCAAAAGAGCACTCCTAACCAGGACAGAAACTCAGGATATTCCTGAAAATGATGAGGAATATTATCTATCCTCAGAGGGAGAAGATGAAGAAGCCATGCTAGTTCTGATGGCAGACATCGTGGAAGATCAATTTGCTGATGCAGATGCTGATCAGAATGCTGAAACGGCTCTAGCAGCCGAGAACAACGAGGTAGTATCAGTAAACATCCCTAGATTTGTAACTTTTGATGATTGCGAGAATCTCACTTTAGATTCTGAGGAAGACTATCTCACGAAGCTAAGTGAAGAATTCTCTAAAATGTACGAAATTAAAAACGTCATTGTAGGTGAAAACACCTCACTGAAGTTAGAAGTTTCAAATTTGACCGAGGAAGTCGAAAGACTAAGGTCTGCAAGTGAGGAACTTATAAAAATGAAAGCTGAATTTTCAATACTTTCTGAAAATTTCAAAATTCTTGAAAAAGAGAACATTTTGCTAAAAAATAAACTAAAAGAAAATTGCATTCGTACTTACACGACCAGTCAAGCCGTTTTAAATGCCGCAATTAATCAACAAAAGCACTACAAAGATAGAGCTGGTGTTGGTTTTGATCGCCATGATAAAGGAGAATCTTCTAAGCAGAAGACTATTCAGTTTGTCTCTGCTGGAAAATTCATCCTTGGAGAAAAATTGAAAGAAATGGAATCTGCTGAAACAATCATTAGCGAATCTGTGAAACCTCAGCAGAATGCTAGGACATCTGCTAGGGAACCTCATCAGAGGTACGATATATCCCAGCAGAATCCTAGAATATATGCTAGGAAAGCACAGCAGAGGTACGTTATACCTCAGCAGAATACTCGAGTGTCTGCTATGAAACCTCAACAGAGGAATGATAAAATCAAGCAGAACACAAGAATATATGCTTCGCAATCAAGATCAGCAGAGTCTAGAAGGAATGCCAAACAGTGTGTATCTACTGCTAGGACATCAAACTCTTCATTTCATAAAAGCAAACATGTCTATTATAATACTGTAAAACCCCCTTATAATGCATATACACCACATAGGCAGAACACCTATGTAAGGCCTAAGTCCAAAACAAACTTTCTCAAAAGGACAATGAAGGCACAACACACTACCACACCTCATCCTCAATCTAAGTATGCAAGAATTACTTATCCTAAGGTTGAGAAAGGTATAAAGAGTGATGTCAAGAAGAAAATTTTGAAGATCACTCAGATGTGGGTTCCAAAAGGAACAATGACACTTGCTAATCCTGCAGGACCCGAGACTAAACGGGTACCTAAATCTCTCTCTTAATTGTCTTGCAGAAACAGAATCTACGAATCAAGGAGCCAAGATCTCCAGATGAATGGATTCTTGATAGCGGCTGCTCGGGACACATGACTGGAAGAGCAAACTTATTTTCAGATTTACAAAGCGTCTATGGATCCTCAGTTATTTTTGGTGATAACAGCAGAGGAAGAATCATTGGAGAGGATGTGTAGAACAAGATGTAATTTGAATTGTTAATGCTGCTCTTGTTTCGAACCTCAAACATAACTTAATGAGCATAAGCCAGTTGTGTGAAAATGGATATAATGTTTATTTCATTAACTCTGGCTGTGATATTGTTGACAAGGTTACAGGAGAAGTGAAGCTTAGAGGCATCAGCAAGGGTGGCCTATATGTGGTCGATTGGCAAAGTGGCCAACAGGACTCATGCTTCGTGGCATTTAACAAAGAGGAAACAAATTGGCTATGGCATAAAAGATTAAATCACTTGAACTTCAAGACGATCAACCATCTAGCCAAACACAAGCTGGTCGAAGGACTGCCTGCTGAATCTTTCCGAAAAGAAGGAGTGTGCAAAGCGTGCAACAAGGCAAACAAACAAAGGCACCCTTCAAATCAAATCCAGAAAATGATACCTCAGGGAGAATTCTCGAACTCCTACACATGGATCTGTTTGGTCATGTCACACCACCCACAATCAATAAGAAAATATATACACTTGTGGTTGTTGACGACTTCTCCAGGTATACGTGGGTTCAACCATTAAAGAATAAAGATGAAGTAAAGACCCTGCTACCTGAGCTGATCCTCAAAGAGCAGAACAACAAAGAGTTTACAGTCAAGAGGATTAGATCTGACAATGAGACTGAATTCTGTAATGGAATTCTAATGGACTTTTGTGCGGAGGCTGGAATTCATCATGAGAGGTCCACTGCTAGAACCCCACAGCAGAATGGGTTAGCAGAACGAAGAAACAGAACGTTGAAGGAAGCAGCGCGGTCTATGCTTGCTGATTCAGGACTCAGTGGAAAGTACTGGGGAGAAGCCATCATAACTGCATGCTACACTCAAAACAGAAGTGCAGTTAATGGTAGATTTAACAAAACTCCTTATGAAGTGTATAATGGTCGTAAGCCTTCTATTAAACACTTTCGTGCTTTCGGTTCAACATGTTATATCCATAACAATGGGAAGTCTAGACTTAACACTTTTTCACCTAAGTCTGATGAAGGTGTTTTCCTAGGATATGGATACCCATCTCACAAAGGTTATAGAGTGTTAAACAAGACTACTCGACTTGTGGAAATAACATGCAATGTTATTTGTGATGAGTCTACTTTAGTGCGCAGGTCTAACAAAGAAGACAATGATGACAATCATGAGACCAATGATATCTATGATCAATCTTTACAAAATTCTTTCGAAAATATGAGTATTGATCGGATTAGGTCTAGGACTGATGTCACCCAAGAGGCATCGCACTCAGCAGGTGACCAGACTGCTGTCCAGGCCAGTGATGCTAATGATCATGCTGAGGCCCCATCTTCTATATATCTAAATGAGAATTTAGATGTTGCTGGTGCACTTGACGATCAAGAGGATGAAGAATCTACTGAAGATCTTAGCAAAGGAGCTGCTGAGAATCCAATCCTGGAAGAATCTGCTGCTGGAGCTCCACCCGTTGTCATACCTGCTCATGCCGATCCGGTTCATGAAGATCTAGAAGCAGATGAAGAAGGAGTACCAGTTGTCCCAGTTGCTGAACCCCAGGAGAATACAATAGAAGCTAATCAAAATAATACTCATCAAGAAGGAGAACCAGATGCTGAAATTCCAGAACGTATCAGACCCTCATGGCTACGTGCGCATCCTTTAGACAGTATTCTTGGAAGCGTAAATGATCCTATCCTAACCAGACAAGGGAACGACAATGCCATGCTAGCCTGTTACATATCTAATGAAGAACCCAAGAAAGTAGAAGAAGCACTGCTAGATGCAGATTAGGTGAATGCCATGCAAGAGGAGCTTGCAGAGTTCACACGCAACAATGTGTGGGAACTAGTCGACAGACCAGAACATCAAAGCGTTATAGGCACTAAGTGGGTATTCAAAAACAAGAAAGATGAATCAGGTGCTGTAGTCAGGAACAAGGCACTTCTTGTGGCCAAAGGATATAGACAATGTGAAGGAATAGATTATGATGAAACCTTCGCCCCAGTAGCAAGACTAGAGGCTATTTGTCTATTCTTGGCATATGCTGCATACCATGAGTTTGATGTAATGCAGATGGACGTGAAGAGCACCTTCCTTAATGGCGAGCTCAAGGTTGAAGTTTATGTCAAGCAACCTCCGGGATTTGAGCAAGGCAATCAAGTCTACAGGCTCAAAAAGGCATTATATGGTCTGAAGCAAGCACCATAAGCCTGGTATGGAACTTTATCTAAGTTTTTATTGAATAATGGATTTCAGAAAGGGAGGATAGATCAAACTCTCTTTTGCATTAAAGATGGAGACAGCATTCTGCTAGTTCAAATTTATGTTGATGACATAATCTTTGGATCAAAGAATCAAGATCTATGTGATAGGTTCTCTGATCTCATGACTAGCCATTTCCAAATGAGCATGATGGGGAAGATGTCTTATTTTCTTGAACTGCAAGTTCAACAATCCAAAGAAGGAATATTCATCCATCAGAAGAAGTATACTCGTGACTTAATCGCTAAATACTGTCCGGAGAAGACCAAGAGCTTGCGCATACCTATCAGCACAACATGCATTGCTGCTCTTGAAAAAGAAGGAGATGATGTGAATCCTACTCTTTACAGAGGGATCATAGGTTCACTACTATATCTGACCGCTAGCAGACCAGATATCTCGTATGCCGTGGGATTATGTGCTAGATATCAAGCCAAGCCTAAGAAGATCCACTTTGACACTGCCAAGAGAATTGTTCGCTATCTGAAGTGTACAGAAGGATTAGGAATTTGGTATCCCAGAGAAGATAGTCTAGCTCTGAGTGGATATTCAGATTCTGATTTTGGAGGATGTAAGATTGACAGGAAAAGCACAAGCGGCACATGTCAATTTTTGGGACACAAGCTCATTAGCTGGTTCAGCAAAAAGCAGCACTCTGTTGCCATCTCCACCACTGAAGCAGAGTATGTAGCTGCTGCTAGTTGCTGCTCACAAATACTATGGATAAAGCAACAATTACAAGATTACGGGATTTCTCCTGAATGTGTACCCATCTATTGCGACAACAATAGTGCCATGTGCATCACAAAGAATCCTGTTCATCACTCTCGGACCAAGCACACCGACATTCGTCATCACTTCATACGAGACCATCAGGAGAAGAGAGAAATCGATGTTCGCTATATATGCACCGAAGATCAGATAGCAGACATATTTACAAAGTCTCTTCCAGAAACCAGATTTAAAGAGTTATGCTTGAAACTAGGATTGATGGAATTAGATGCAGATGTGGATGAATGAGTCCTAGCTCTCATTCTTTCTATAAGGATATTCCTGAAAGTTGGTTGATTATTATTTTATTCTGGTTGCTATTTCTTCGACCCGTTGAAGATATCTTGACATTATTACACTACGATAGGCTGAACATTGTCATGAAAAATAAGAAGGAATCTAAAATTAACATATTCATTCTTCAGAAGGACAACATACTTCAAAAGATTACAAGGAAAAGCAGAAACATCATCAACTACAACATATTCGTTTACAAATCTAACAAGGAGTCATATGAAGGCCAAAGGGAGGAGAGCTCGGAGCATCCTTCAACCACAGTTAGGAAAGTGAGCCCTCAAAGGATAGAAGTCGAATCCCATCAAAGGGATACCTTCAGAAACAAGGTGAGGGAACGTCTGCTCAAGCAACCAACTTAGCTGCATGGCAGTTGGCAGAGGAACCTGAGGGAAGAGATCGGTGCATCTCTTCACTCCATCAAAGAAGAACTCCGCCCAATCAACATCCTTCATCTCTGAGTCAATGGCCATCATGGCCCTCCAAATCCTTGGGTTGAACACATAGTTGTCCGCAGGAACGCCAAAAGTGACATTGCTAACAATGTCAAAAATGACTCTGTACTCTTCTTTCAACTCCAAACATGATGGAGTTGGTGAAAAGTCACAGTTGTCGGACTGCCTCCACTTATTCCAGTAGCCGAACTCTGGAGCAGTCAAATGGCGGTAGACGTCCATGACACGAGTAGGACCCCGAGGAAGGCCAAACTTTTGAGAGAAAAAGGCCAGAGTCCAACACACCACTTGATTGTCAAAGCAACCCCAAATGGCGTCATCATCAGTCTTACACCTGAAGATAAAGCTCTGAAGAGCTCGTTTATGATAATGTGTAGGCATAGTAGTCAGAAACTGGGTTAGGCAACTCTCATGAAGAGCTCCCATAACAAAGTTTGCAACCCGACAGTTGTTACCATACTCAAAATACAACCCTGATTCATGAAGAATCTGGTTGCGAGTTACATGCAAATCACTTGGAACAATGGTAATATGATGCATTTTGAAACAAGTGAAGAAGACAATGCTATGCTAAGTGGAGTGGAAAGATGAAGTTCAAGAAGACAAGTGTGATGTTATTTATAGCCAGATCATGGCTCTATCCATAGAGAGAACACTCTCCCAAAAAATGTCTTATCAGATGAATTCAAATTCAGAAGAGCAGAAGTCGAGGAGTCTCGACAAAGGGGGAAGTGCCACCTGTCTTAATAAGGCTACTTACGGCAAGTCGACCTACCTGAGTATTATGGCGCTCTCTTCCACGAATGCTTAAAGAAGACACCAAAGGATATCTCAAATCTTTTGATTAAGACAGAAATCTACTGTCTTAAATGATAGCACTTGATGACTTTGTGTGGAAAATGGTAGCTTACATCAGACACAAAACAGTTTGCTGAGATACTGATGCAAGCATATCAAAGACAGAGTAGCAAAAGAGATGATATCCTTATCCTTCTTTCTTGGATTTCTTGTAGACATTGTTAAATGTTCTGAAAGAACATTACATCTGCTGAGCAGAAATTAGTTGAAGATCTTGTTAACACATGCCAGATAACAAAAAGACAGTTGTGCAATTTTCATATATCTTTTCATTCATCGACAAGATACCATTACAAAGGAAAAGAGGAGAATTGAAAACAAAAACATGATCGCTATTCTAGGAGGAAGAAGGCCTAAATGGGAAGAAATCTGAATTTACAAGATTCGATGGTCCTTCTGCTATCTGAGGAAAATTCTGCTCCAGCAGCCAACTAAATTGCATCCCATTCAGCAGAGGCACTGCCGGGTAATATTGGACACAATCTCGGACGCTATTATAGATATATTCTGCCCAGTCTACCTCGGTTCCATCGTCAATGGACATCATGATCTGCCACATTTCTTTTGAGAAGAAAGTGCCATCATGGTCCTCTCCCATCAACATATTGTTAGCCACACGGAAGAGCACCCAATAAGGAGTACGCAGATCGTATGCTGAGACAGAAAGTGAAAATTCAGAAGAAGGAGTTCGTCTCCATTTCTGCCACGCTGACCATTCATGGGCAATGTCCGTCACACGGTAGTTAAAGACAGACCCAGGACCTCTGGGAAGGCCGAATCGACGAGAAAAGACGTCCGGTGACCAATAAATGAGTTTGTCGTGGAAGGAACCATAAATGCCATCTCCCTCCACAGAACAGTCATCGATGAATTCTCGAAAAACATCGCCTTGGAAACGTCTTGGAGTAGCAGTGACGAATTGGGTCAATCCACTGCGATTTAACTTCGACATGACGATCTCTGCCACTCGTGGATTGTTATCATACAGAGAGTTCAGACCAACCTCATGAAGGATCTGGTTTTGGCGCAATTCCAAGGATTGACCAGGAGAATCCATTTTCGTGAAAATTTTCTGAACAAGACGAAAGACAAATGCTCAGAAAAGGGTTCTTGTGATAATAAAGATACACACAAGAAGGGTATTTATAAGGGAAGGATCTTAACTCTTTTCATAAGAATCAAATCGATTCAGAGTTAATGATCGTCTATTACACAACGAATGGAAAGACGCCACATCAGCGCGGTCAAAATATTTCTTGAAAAAGTAGTCGACGCTTGGAGAGAAGCATACACTCAAGATCGTCGTTCTATCTGCTAAGAGATGAGATCTCTGCTAGAGTTGAAGTCTCTGCTGGAGATAAGGCCTCTGCTAGCGAATGAGATCTCTGCTAATAGATAAGGTCTATGCTAGAAAATGAATATTCTACTAGACTTGATATCTCTGCTAGAGGAAGGATACTCTGCTAAAAATAATATTACTGCTAGATGACAAGCGCTCTGCTAGCTACCTTCTAAAGGAGTATCTACTATGATTTCAGCAGCATATATCCTTGCTACCAATCTTCGATCTACTACGATCTTATCAGAAGTAAATTCAGCAGAATTTATACATATTTGATTATCAAGGATATTAACAAGCAGATATCTGATATTGAGCGCATATATATGGGATTATCTCAGTTGAAACATAGACATCATTTTATACAGATCAACAAAAATAATTACATCAACAGAGGATTCAACCAAATCAGAAAGGCGACAAAGGTACAAATGGATAAAAGTATACACCTCGAAGATTCGAGGGACCTAGGGTGAGATCGGGGAATCTATGTTCTAGCAGCCAACTTAACGGCATCCCATAAGGAAGGTGAAGTTGAGGGCACTACTGAACACTCTGTCGCACTCTTTGGAAGACGAAAGTCGCCCAGTCAACCTCTGCCCGATCATCAATCGCCATCATGACCTTCCAAACTTCACGAGAGAAGATCATATCATCCGGATTCACTCACACCAACATTCCACAGACTATCTTGAAGAGCACTTGATAGCGAGACTGTAGTCCGTATGCTGATGGGGTAGGCAAAAACTCAAGATCAGAAGAACGCCTCCATCTTATCCATGAAGACCACTCTGGAGCGATTTCATTACTGCGATAATCCATCACAGAAATTGGACCCCTCGGTAAGCCGAACTCCGAAGCAAAAGTGTCCACGGACCATCTTACCAACTGACTCCTGAAGACACCTACAATGGAGTCTCCAATGGGCTGACTCTGTCGGACGAAGAACTGAAGATGTTCTCTATGAAACGCATGAGGCGTCAAAGAGATGAATTTAGCCACACCACAGGCATGAAGACTGGACATGATCCATTCTGCTATATGGTACTTTGTTTCGTACTCTTCATACAGACCAGAATCACAGAGGATTCTGTGGCGCGGAACGAAGAGAGGTTGAGTCTGTTCCATATCTTCGTATTAGTGAATTTGGGGAGAAGAAGAGGACAATGATATCAAATGAATTGCTTACCTATGCGATTTATAGAGACAACTATAGTAACTGCTCATTTCTGAAGTTGAAGAGTCGTTGAGTGGAGTGAGATAATTTATTAATGGAAAGGTCAAATCGGAAGAGATTATGATCATGCATGAAAAGGAATGCCGGAGGCGAATATGATGATATCAAAAATACGTGGTAGCTTCTGCTTGATTCTATTAATATTGGCTGCTGAAGATCTCAAATCGGACGTGGGACGTTTGCTTTTCCATACGGAGAAACATTTAATGCGTCCAGACGACGGCGACAAATTGGACTGTGCCACGTCATCCACTCTCAAGCTCCGAAGGACGTGGATATACCCACGATCTAACTCTCAACCCCAACCGTTGATTGCAAATAAAGCGCATTCAATCCTCGTCGTCAATTTCTCCTCGTACTCCGAAATCCTCCACACCTTAATTGGATTTCAAACCCCTACCAATCTTCAGAAACCCTTCACCTCCGTCCTTGAAAAACCCTCTCAAATTTTCAGAAAAACTACCCAACCATGACTTCAAATCAAAGTTCCTCAACTTCCTCACACAAAGACACAAATCCTGAATCTTCACCTTCAGAAAACCTAGACACAAATCAATTTCAACAACCCATATTCATCTATCCCGCGACCACTTGCTCGCCCCTGCATGTTCGACATGCACCCGAGTTCACTGGAATTGAGAAGAAAGAGGATATTGATGAGTCCATTCCTTACTGCACATTGGTGACTATGGCACGACAGAAGAAGCTGTCCACACATTCAGCAGAAAGGAGACGAGTGGCCCAAATCATGAAAGACAGGATTCTTTACATGCCTCTCGCCAACAAACACTTTCCCAAATGGATTTTGAATCTCCTTGATTCCGAACTTCTGGTAAAGTATCTCACTGCTGAACCTGATCAATTTCATCCGCATATGGTTGCTGAATTTTATGCTAGGACTGTTATGAGTGATGATCAGAAGTCATTCAAGACATGTGTATATGGGAATATTGTAGAAGTGAATGCTGCTTTGTTGTCTCGTACTTTTGGACTTTGAAACTTTGGAACCAATATCTCTCAGTATAAGGTGAATGATATAGCCAAAATGGAAAGAAGGTGGAACCTTTGGAAGAAGCCAGGAGAGAAAGGGCAACCAAGTACGTTCAAGGTTAACACCTCAATCAACACCTTGACAGAAGAATACAAACTCCTTGCAGAGATAGTAATCAAGATGCTCCAGTGTGATGCTGGGTCTTACTCGGAGCTCTCTGCTAAGAAGTACGCCGTGATGATGGCATTAAACGATAATGTTAAGGGTAATTGGGCTGAGTTCATATTTGAACGCTGGGCAGAGCATGCCAAGAAGAATGCTCACATGGAAATAGATGGAACATTCTCCTCGAATGTAAACTTTGGCTTGAAGATTAGTAAATTCTTGGAGATTTTGTTTACCAACACAGGCGTGGATCGTGGAGTTGCACCTCTTTCCACAGACTACATTCCTGTCACAAAACACAAGCCTAAGCCGGTCAATATCAGGAATCCTAGGAAGTTAACCGGGAAATCTAATGTGGATAAGGGTAAACCAACATCCCCAGAGGAACCAGATGAAGCAAGTTTAGCAGAACCCACACTCCAACACTCCATTCCTATAACAGAAGAAGAGTTAGTAGTGTTGAAGAGGAATGCAGAAACAGATCAATGTTTCAAAAATCTTGAGGAAATTGAGAAGTTAGGAAACTTACCACTTGATCAGATCAACGACATCATGACTTCAAAGGAAGCAGAATAGATTCCAACTACTCTTGGGGCACAGGCATTACCTATTCAACCAAGCAAGAGAACCGCAACAACACCTCATGTGACTAAAGCAAAGAAGAAGACCAGGAGAAAGTTGGAACTACTTACTGATAAGGAAGCATTACAGAAAGCAGAAGCAGAAAGCAAGACTGCTAAAGCTGTTGAAAGAACTGTTACCACAGAACAGGACACTACAAAGAACGTTACTGAGGACATTGCTGATCCAGACTACATCCCTAAGTCTCTCAGAATTGCAGAAGAGCACAGTCAGGAAACAAGAAAAGCAAAGAGAAAGCGCATAACTGTTGGGAAATTTGTCCAAGTTTCCTTTCCCCAGTAGCTACTTGCTT